>CAUYQV010009162.1:0-46773 GCA_963574575.1 Galagoides demidoff | reverse complement strand
ATCCTTCCTTCCTTCCTTCGTTCCTTCCTTCCTTCCTTCCTTCCTTCCTTCCTTCCTTCCTTCCTTCCTTCCTTCCTTTCTTTCTTTCTTTCTTTCTTTCTTTCTTTCTTTCTTTCTTTCTTTCTTTCTTTCTTTCTTTCTTTCTTTCTTTCTCTTTTTATTTTTCATGAGATAGAATCTCACCATGCTGCCCTGGCTTTAGTGTCATGGCCTCAGTCTAATACACAGTGACATCCAACTCTTTGGTTGAAGGGATCCTCCTGTCCCACCATCTGGAGTAGTGGGAATGAGCATCTACCTTTTCAATTTTAGTAGAAATTGGGTGGGAGATCAGCAATTAGGGTGTCTTCCAGTTTCTCAGTCTTGCTTCCAACACCTGAGCTCAGAGGTTCAACCCACCTTGTGCTCCTAGAGCATCAAAATATTGTAGTCATGCATGGCAAAAGTCATAGAGCTGTACTTAAGAAATGACCTTAACAGGGTCTTTGAGGCGTGTCCAAACCTCAGGCTCTGGTGACAAATAGAGATTATGTCAGGACTGTTTGCATATCCATGCTGCCACATATCAAGACAATTATGCACAGATCTCTTTTTTGCTTACCTGGTTTCATTAGTGATTGTCTATTGAACATGAAGCCTAACATAACTCTTCTTCCTATGTGAACAAGAAGCCAAAAGTTTGGACACCTCTGGAACAGAGGTCAAGAGTGTTGTAACTTTTGTGATAGGATGATAATTATCATGATCATCATAAATAACTGTAGCTATGGAGTACACTACTGGACAAATTGCCTAACCAGATTTTGAGAGAGGATCTTCAGTGTGACACTTACATTCCCAAACAAGCCTATTCTAGAGAAAGAATTAAAACTTTGGGAAAAGTAGAACTGAGAATTGTGTGACATATCTGTCAAGTCTGTGAAATCACTATGTGATCAGTGGGCTTGGGTTCTTGGTCTAAAACACCACAGGACAGCACTAGGTCTTAACAACACCCTTCCATTTACTTAAAATCCATGACATTAGAAGGTGATGAAGGGATGTTGAATCCCTTGACCACAGATCAAAGTAACTTTAGGAAGGAGGAATTGACTATGGATAAAATAACCCCACAATTTTGTAACAGTTTGAACACAACAAAAAACACAGAGAGCCACTACACATGCTTAGCAGGAATAAGGTTAAGCTCAAAGATGGTCACACAGGGTAACACCCATTTTGACATTATCCACAGTGACCATGTGGTGACTTCATCATGTAATGTCCTGGGGTCCAGTCTTCTAGTCAAAAATACTAAGTGAAATTTTCTGCTCACTTTAGGTGGTTTCCCTCAAGATTTTGAACCAGGGAACTTATCCCACCATCTTCAGACAGAGAAGTGATCTCCAATTTGTGTCATATTGACTCTATTAACCGTTGAGATTCCTGGCAACTAGGTTGTCACAAGAGTTGAGATTTTGTACAGCAGTGTGACTTAAGCTGCATCACCTCTGACAAAACAGAATGGAATCACTTTAATAGGATGCTGTTGTTTTTTGTTGTTGTTGTTGTTGTTGTTTGTTTGCTTTTGCAGTTTTTGGCTGGGACTGGGTTTGAACCTGCCACCTCCATCATATGAGACTGGCACCCTACACCTTTGAGCCATCAGCACCTCCTATTTTTTTTTCTTTGAGATAGATTTTCACTTTGTAAACCTCAGTAGAGTACTATGGCATACCAGCTCACAGCAACCTCCAGCTCCTCAGCTTAGGTGATTCTCTTGCCTCAACCTCACAAGTTGTTGGTACTACAGGTGCCTGGCACAAAGCCCGGCTATTTGTTGATGTTGTTGTTGTTGCTGCAGTTAATCTGGGACAGAGTTCAAATCAGCCATCTCCATTATAATGGGCTGGGTTCCTCCCCACTATGCCACAGGTGCCACCCGAATTTGGGATATTTCCCAAACTATGGTTTGTGGTCAGCGGTGCTGCTTCATACCTTTCATCCTGGCACTTTGGGAGGGCCAGTCAGGTTGATTGTATCAGCTTCTGAATTACAGACCAGCCTGAGCATTGGTTGGATCCCAATCTCTGAAGATTAAAAAAGGCCAGATTTTATGCAGGCATATGGAGTCCCACCTGAGGGAATAGGTTCACTTGATGACACACGCGAAAATTTCTGTGAGTTATGATACCAGATAACTCTACCAAGGGCAATAAAATGAGACTCTGTCTCAATTACATAAATGGAGAAAACCATTGGTAGGGGAATTACCCTTCATTTTTACTTTTGACCATGGATCTAGCATTGACATTTTACTGCCAGATTAGATGTCAACTAGAGAAACTATTTCTCTCATAGGGAAATTTTTTTTCCTAAAGCCTATATCAGTCCAACCTTTGGATTTTATGTAAATCTGACCTTTTGTTATCCTAGAGTTTGTAGTCACTCTAAACTGCCCACACAGTGAATTCCTGACTTCAATCAGGTTTTTAATATGCTCACTAAAAAATCCAGAGTGCATCCTCCATGTCTTCTCTTGGGTTCCTTCCATCTGAGCCAATATTCCCTTGCCCCAGTAATACTGAGGCCATGGACCAGACATCTGTGGACAAACCCTACCCATCACATCAACTGGCAATATCCTAATGAACCAATCCCAAATGCACTTGTGACTCGTTGTTCTCCTCCTGGGGGCAACAGTAAATTTCATCCTTTATGCACTCCCCTATTCCATCTGCCTACTGACCTCTCCTCATACTTTTAATCTTGGAAACTGTGCCTAGCATATTTTCTTTCTTTTCCAAACTATGGTTTGTGGCCAGCGGTGCTGCTTCATGCCTTTCATATTAGCACTTTGGGAGGCCGAGACAGTCAGATTGTCTGAGCTTCTGAATTGGAGACCAGTCTGAACACTAGAGAGATCCCCATCTCTAAAAAATAAATCATGGCTGGAAATTGTACAGATTCCTTGAGTCCCAGCTGATGGAATAGGTTTGCTTGATTATAACACTTGGTGATTGCTGTGAGGGTGGTGTCTGTGGCTCAGTGGGTAGGGTGCTGAACCCATATACCGAGGGTGGAAGGTTCAAACCCAGCCCCACCCAAACTGCAAAATAAATATGGCCAGGTGTTGTGGTGGGTGCCTGTAGTCCGAGCTGCTCAGGAGGCTGAGGCAGGAGAATTATCTGGGCCCAGGTGTTGGAGGTTGCTGTGAGCTGTGTGGTGCCATGGCACTCTACTGAGGGGAATAAAGTAATACTGTATCTCCACAAAACAAAAACAAAAACAACAACAACAACAAAAAGATTGGTGTAAGATCTGATACCAGGGCACTCTACTGAGGGCAAGAATAGAGACTCTACTTCAATAGATAAATATGGTTAGTGTACTTATCCCTCATTTTTACTTTTTCCCACAGTTATAGTTTTTAAATTTTACCTTTACATTACATGTCAGCTAGAGAAATTATTCTCACATAGGAAAATTGTTTTTTTTAAACATTTATTAATGAAGCCTTTGGATTTTACGTGACTCTTTCCCTTTGATAACCTACATTCTTGTATTCCCCTGGAAACTGACCCCAGAATTAATGCTTAACTCAAATCTGGATTTTCATATGCACACTACAAAAACCAGAGTACACACTCCACTTCCTTTTTTGGCCTCTTTCAACTTGGACCATATTTCTTTGCCCCAAGCACTCTGAGGCCAGAGACCAAACCTCTCTGGATGACACCTCAGATCAACTGACAATATCCCAAGTAACCAATCCAAAACACCCTTGTCCTGACTCATTGTTCCTCCCCACAGAGGCCACAGTAAATCTCCTCATTTATGTAGACCCCTATTCCATCTGCCTATTGGCCTGTCCTTGTACTTTTGCTCTTGATAAGTGCGTCCTTGCAAAATTGCTTTCTTTCTTTCTTTCTTTCTTTCTTTCTTTCTTTCTTTCTTTCTTTCTTTCTTTCTTTCTTTCTTTCTTTCTTCCTTTCTTTTTTCTCTTTTTCTTTTTTTCTTTTTTCACAAGATATAATCTCACTATGTTGCCCTGGCCAGAGTGTCATGGCCTCAGCCAACTACACAGTGACATCCACTTTTCAGTTGAAGGGATCCTCCTGTCTCACCCTCTGGAGTAGCTGGAACTAGTGTTTACTTATTCAGTTTCAGTAGAAATTGGGTGGGAGATCAAGGATAAGGGTTTCTTCCAGTTTCTCAGCCTTGCTTCCAACACCTGAGCTCAGAAGATTGGCCCACCTTGGCCTTCCTGAACATCCAGATATTATAGTCATGTGGGGCAAAAGTCAGAGCACTCTTCTTAAGAAATGACCTTATCAGAGTCTTTGAAGAATGTCCAATCCTCAGACCCTAGAGACCAATAGAGATTATATCAGGATTGTTTGCATATCGATGGTTTCACATATCACCACAGTTATGCACAGAAATCATTTTTGATTACCTGATTTCTTTAGTGATTGTGTATTGAATGTGTGGCCTAACATAACTCTTCTAATTCCTATGTGGATAAGAAGCCAAAAGTTTGGACAGTCCTAACAAGGAGATCAGGATTGTTGAAACTTTCAAGATAGGATGATAATTATCATGATCATCATAAATAACTGCAGCTATGGAGTACACTACTGGACAATTTGCCTAACCAGATTTTGAGGGAGGACCTTCAGTGTGACACCTACATTCCCAAACAAGCCTATTCTAGAGAAGGAAGTAAAACATTGGGAAAAGTAGAACTGAGAATTGTGTGACATATCTGTCAAGTCTATGAAATCACTGTGTGATCTGTGGGCTTGTGTTCTTGTTCTACAACATCCTGGAACAGCACTAGGTGTTAACTACAGTCTTCCATTTGCTTAAAATCCATGACAGGAAAAGGAGAGGAAGGGTCATTGAATCCCTTGGTGACAGATCAAAGTAATGCGGTAAGCAGGAATTGAGAATAGAGAAAGTAAACCCATTCTTTTTTATCAGTTCTAACCAACAACAACAACAACAACAACAACAAAGTCAGAACATCCACAACACAGAATTAGCATGAATAAGGCTAAGCTTGAAGATGGTAACCCAGGGCAACACCCATTGTGATGTCATCCACAGTGACCATGTACTGACTTCATCCTGTAATGTCCTGGGATCCAGGCTTCTGGTCAAAGATTTTGACCTTTTCTACTCACTTCAACTGGTGTCCCTCAAGTATTTGGACCAGGACACTTCTTAGCTCTCCATCCATACACAAAGAAGTGATTTCCCATTTGGTCATCATTGGTTCTATTGACAGTTGAGGTTCCTGGCCTTTTCTACTCACTTCAACTGGTGTCCCTCAAGTATTTGAACCAGGACACTTCTTAGATCTCCATCCATACACAAAGAAGTGATTTCCCATTTGGTCATCATTGGTTCTATTGACAGTTGAGATTCCTGGCACTAGGCTGACACAATAGCTGAGATTTTGTACACCAGTGTAACCAAAGCTAAATCACCTCTGACAAAACTGCATGGAGTCACTTAATTAAGACACTTATTTTTCTGTAAGACAGATTTTCATTTGTCAACCTCAGTAGAGTGCCTTGGCATCATAGCTCACAGCAACCTCCAACTCCTGGGCTTAGGCAATTCTCTTGCCTCAGCCTCACAAGTAGATGGGACTACAGTTGCCTGCCACAAAGCCCAACTACTTTGTTGTTGTTGTTGTTGTAGTTTGTCCAGTACTGGGTTCAAATGTGCCACCCTTGATATAATGGGCCAGGTTCCTACCCACTAAGCCATAGCTGCTACCTGAAGTTGGGATATTTTTCAAACTATGGTTTGTGGCCAGCAGTGGTGCTTCATGCCTTTCATCTTGGCACTTTGGGAGGGCCAGTCAGGTGGATTGTCTGAGATTCTTAACTATAGACAAGCCTGAGCACTGGTGAGATCCCCATCTCTGAAGTTAAAAAAGGCCGGATTTTATGCAGGCACTTGGATTCCTACCTGAGGGAATAGGTTTTCTTGATGACAACACGTGAAGATTGCTGTGAGTTATGATAGCAGAACACTCTACCAAGGGTAACAAAATGAGACTCTGTCTTAATACATAAATCCATGCCATGAAAATAAAAGGACGAGTTGATGAATCCTTAAGCAAGATATACTATCAAACCTTTGTAAGCAGGAATTGAGTGTGGAGAAAATAACCCTACTCTTTTGTAATTTGAACCCAATGACAAACCCAGATTGACACTACACATTCTTAGCAGGAATAAAGTTAAGCTTAAAGATGGTAGCACAGGGCAACATCCACTGTGGATGGGTGTTATGCAGGCACTTGGAGACCTGGCTGAGGGAATAGGTTCACTTGATGGTAACACTTGAAGATTACTATGAGCTATGATACCAGAGCACTCTACTGAGGACAACAAAATGAGACTCTGCCTTAATACATAAATGGAAAAAATCAGTGGTAGGAATATTACCCCTCATTTTTACATTTGACCACGATGCAGAGTTGAAATTTTTCCCCTAGATTAGATGTCAACTAGAGAAATTATTGTCTGATAGGGAAATTATTTTCCTACAACATCTATTAATCAGCCTCTGGATTGTACAAAACTCTGATCCTTTGAGATCCTAGATTCTTGTAGTCATTGGAAACTACCCACACAGTGAAATTATTACTCAATTCAGACTTTTCATATGCATAATAAAAACTCCAGAGTAAACTCTCCACCTCTCATGTTGGGCTCCTTCAATCTGGGCCAAAATTCCCTTGCCACAATCAGTCCAAGACCAGTGACCAGACATGTCTGAACAACCCCTATCCATCGTATCAAGTGACAATATCCTACTGAACCACTCTCAAACCCACTTGCCCTTTCAGATTGTTCCCTTCCCCACCCAGGAGCTAAAATAAATCTCCTCTTTTGTGTAGTGCCATACTCCATCTGCCTATTGACCTCTTCTCGGACATTGGCTCTTGGGAATTGTGCCTAGCAAATTTTCTTTCTTTCTTTCTCTTATTATTTTTCATGAGACCCACTCTCACTCTGTTGCCAGGCTAGAGTGTCATGGCATTAGCTTAGCACACAGCAACATTCAACTCTTGGGTTGAAGGGATCCTCCTGCCTCAGAAACTGAAGTAGCTGAAACTAAAACAAGGGATTCAACATTTGACAACTTTTTCTATTTTAGTACAAACTGGGTGTGTGGTTGGGGCTGAGAGTATTTTGCTGTTGGTCAATCTGGTCTCCAAACCCTGATCTCAGGGGATCATCCAACCTTGGCCTCCCAGAGCATCAAAATATTGTAGTCAATCATGAAAAAAGTCATTGAGTTCTACTTAAGAAATGACCTTATCTGGGGCTTTGAGGACTGTCCAATCCTCAGGCCCCAGAGATGCATAGGGAGTATGTCAGGACTGTTTTCCATATCCATGGTGGCAGATATCAACACAATTATGCACACCTCTCTTTTTTGCTTATCAGATTTCGTTAGTGATTTTGTATTGAATGTGTGGCTCCAAATAACTCTTCTACTTCCTATGTGGTCAAGAAGCCAAAAGTTTGGACACACCTGGATCAGAGGTGAGGAATGTTGGAACTTTCCAGATAGGCTGATATTTCCCATTATTCTCATAAATAACTGCAGGTATGGACTACACTGCTGGACATATTCCCTTAAAATATTTTGAGAGAGGACATTCACTGAGACACCTACCATCCAAAATATGCCTATTCTGGAGAAAGAAGTAAAATCTCATGAAAATTAGAAATAAGTATTGTGTGACATACCTGTCCCATATGTGAAATCACTGTATGATCTTTGGGCTTGCGTTCTGGGTCTATAACATCCCATGGCAGCCCTAGATATAAACCATACTCTTCCACTTGCTTACAAATACTTGATGTGAAAGGGAAAGGAAGGGTGGGTGTGGAGAAAAGAACCCCCCAATTTTGTAACAGTGTGAAAGGAACAACATACCTGGACAGCCACTACACATCCATAGCAGGAATAAGGTTAAGCTTAAAGATCGTAACCTAGGGCAACACCAATTGTGATGTAATCCAGGGTGACCATGTAGTGACTTCATCCTATAATGTACTGGGATCCAACCTTCCGGTCAAAAAGTGGCCTTTTCTGCTCACTTCAGCTGGTGTCCCTCAAGTATTTGAAACTTCTTAGTCCTCCATGCACAAAGAAGTGATCTCCCATTTGTGCCTTATTTATTCTATTGATGTTTGAAATTCCAGACACCAGGCTGACACAACAGTTGAGACTTTGTAGAGCAGTGTGACTCAAGCTGCATCATAGCTGACAAAACTGCGTGGAGTCACTTAAATAGGATGCTATTTGCTTTTTTTTTTTTCCTTGAGAGTTTCACTTTGTCACCCTCAGTAGAGTGCCATGGCACTACAGCTCACAGCAACCTCCAACTCTTGGGCTTAGGTGATACTTATGCCTCAGCCTCCCGAGTAACTGGAACTACAGGTGCCTGCCGCAACACCCAGCTATGTATTGTTGCAGTTTGACTGGGGACAGGTTCAAATTCACCATGCTCATTATATGGGGCTGGTACCCTGTCCACTGAGTGAATGGAACCACCTGTTACACGCTATATCAAGGACCTATTTGACACCTACCCCAAAATCTGTATTTTAGAGAAGCTTACAAATTTTCTATGCCTGAATATAGTTTCAATTTGTTCATAGCTTCACAGGTCTTATGCATGTCTACTTTGATTGAACCATCAAGGTAATTCTGGTCTTTTTAGATGATGAAAATGTTTGTTGGTTGGCTTGTTGGTTTGTCTGTGCATGGGTGTGTGTATGGGTATTTTTGAGATATAGTTTTCATATGTGGCCCAGACTAGTCTTTCTACCCTCAGCCTAGATCATAGAAACCTCAAACTCCAGGACTCATGCAATCCTCCTGGCTGAGATTCCCGTGTTACTAGGAGTATAGGTGCCTGTCATAATTCCTGATAATTTTTCTCTTTTTAGTAGAGATAGGATCTGATTCTTGTTCCGTCTGATCTCAGCACCTGGTCATTCAAGAATTCCACTCATCTCAGCCTTCCAGAAGGTAGGAATATAGGTATGAGCCACCCTGTTTGGTCATTTTCTTTCTTCCTTTCCCTGCCTCCTTCCCTTTGCCCCTCCCTCACTTTACCCTTCCTTCCTCCAATTCTCTCTCTCTCATTTGCCTACTCTGTCCATTCTTTTCTTTCCTTCATTACTTTCTTTCCTCCATCTCTCTCCTCTACCCCTTAAGGGGAACATCTCTAGTAACAAACAAAGTATAGAAGTGATCCGTGAATCTGTAGTCTTAAACTCTATACTTGAAATTGGTGAATTGTGAAGTGTGAGAATCATATCTGAATAGAGTTGTTAATTTTTAATCTATGAGGAAAATAGAAAAAATACTTCACAAAAAGATAAGTGTGGATGGGGACCATAACTCAAACCTATAATTTCAGCAATTCAAAAGGCCAAGAAAGATCACTGAAAGCTATGGGTTTTCAGACCAGAATGAGCAACATAGTGTGATCCTACTTGTCCAATAAATAAAGGCAAAACTATCCCAGCAGTGGTGGTATTGGCCTGTAATCTCAGTGTAATCTCAGGAGGATCACTTGAGTTTAGCAACTTGCATTTCCTTGAGCTATGATGGTTCCAATGTATTTTCCTGGGGCAAAGGGGGAAATGCAGTATCCAATCTAAAAGAGATATACTGTATAGGTTCAGGAAAAATGTCTGGCAGCATACAAAATATTTTATATATGTATACCAAATAGGATTTATTACCAGGATTGTGAGACTAGCTCAATATAGGAAAATCAAATATTCGAACATACTACATTAACAGAATCTGTAAGAAAAACCACATGGTCACCTCAAGAGACACAGAAAAGGCACACCTATGGTCCATCTTACAAGGGTACATGTGAATCTTTCTAAATGTATAATATAAATGTCTTAACACAATAACTAAGAGAATTCCATGATGGCTATGTTAACCAGTTTGGTGAAAATATTTCAAATTGTATATAAAACCAGAACACTGTACCCCATGACTCCATTAATGTACACAGCTCAGCTGTGATTTAATAAAACAAAAGAAAGGGCTTTTGACAAATGAAATGTATCTTTTTGATAAAATCTTTTAACAATCTTCTATGAGAATGGAACGTCTTCAGGATGACTATTGGGATTTACAGATGATTGGATACATATAACGTGCTATATTCACATGATGAATTATTTTTTGACAATCAAAAGGAACAAAGTGCACGTTTATGCTATAATAGAAATGAACTGTAAAGTCATTATATTAAGGGAACAAGGCTAGTTGTAAAAGACCACACAGAGTCTTACTGAACTCAGAAGAAAACATCAAGACAAGGCCAATTGTCTGATAGGAGTAGGGGGCAATTTGAGGAGGGTGGAAGTGAAGATGAAAGTGACTGATGGTAGGTATTGATGCTCTTTGTGTGAGGGGAGAAGACAAAGTCCTATAATTAGATTGTGATGATAGTTGTCCAACTCTGTGACTATACTAAGAAACACAGAATTGTACTCTTTCAAAGGTTGAACTACTTATTTCAGTAAAGCTACTTGACAATGTTTTCCAAAACCTGAGGTGCTCAAAAGGCTCCCAGAAAAAGAATTACCCAGGTCATGAGAGTACTTGAGAGACAGTCAACCCTATCTCCCTGCTCACACACAGGATCACATGAATTGTCATGGAAGGCAAATTGTTCCATCCAGAGAAGTTGTCATTTTCTTTTTCCTTGAGATAGAGTCTGACTGCTTCCCCATGGGTACAGTGCCCTGACATCATCACAGATAACTGCAATCTCAAACTCCTGGGTTCAACAGTTCCTATTGCCACAGTCTCCAGAGCATCTAGGACTCCAGGTGCCCCCCAATAGTGCTCATGTACTTTAGTCCACCCATTTCTGCCACCCAGAGTGTTAGGATTAGAGGTGTGAGCCACCACTCCAGACCTGGAAATTGGGATATTTTTCAACCTATGGTTTGTGGCCAGCGGTGGTGCTTCATGCCTGTCATCCGGACAATTTTGGAGACCCAGTCAGGTGGATGCTTTCAGCTTCTGAATTGGAGAACATCCTGATCACTACTGCAGTCCCCATCTCTGAAGAATAAAAAATGGCCAGATGTTATGCAGGCACCTGGAGTCCCAGCTGAGGGAATAGGTTCTCTCGATGCCAACACGGGAAGATTGCTATGAGTTATGATCCCAATGCACTCTACCAAGGGCAACAAAATGAGACTCTGTCTCAATACATGAATGGATAAAAAAATAATAGGAACGTATCCCTCAATTTTACTTTTTGCCACACTTGTAGTTTTGAAATTTTACCCCTAGATTGGATGTCAACCAAAGAATTTATTCTCTCATAGGGAAATTGTATTTCTAAAGCCTGTATTAGTCAAACCTTTAGATTTTATGTAACTGTGACCCTTTCATATTCTTTAGTCACTGGAAACTGCCTGTACAGTGAAATCTTTCCTCAGATCATTCTTTCCCTATGTACACTAAAAAGTCCAGAGTATACCCTCCATCTATTCTGTTAGGTACTTCAATTTGGGCCAATACTCCCTTGCACCAATTAGTCTGAGCCCAGGGACCAGATATCTCTGGACAACCCTTACCCATCAGGCCAACTGGCAATATCATAATGATCTAATTGCAAGACTGTGTGTCCTGAATCATTGATCCTCCCCACAGATGTCACAATAAATATCCACCTTTATGTAGTCCCCTATTCCATGTGCCTATTGATCTCTCCCTGTCCTTTTGCTCTTGGAATCTGTGCCTGGCAAATTTATTTATTTTTTCTTTCTTTCTTTCTTTCTTTCTTTCTTTCTATCTATCTATCTTTCTTTCTTTCTTTCTTTCTTTCTTTCTTTCTTTCTTTCTGTCTGTCTTTCTTTCTTTCTATCTTTCTTTCTTTCTTTCTTTCTTTCTTTCTTTCTTTCTTTCTTTCTGTCTGTCTGTCTTTCTTTCTTTCTATCTTTCTTTCTTTCTTTTTTCCTTCCTTCCTTCCTTCCTTCCTTCCTTCCTTCCTTCCTTCCTTCCTTCCTTCTTTCCTTTCTTTCTTTTTTCATTATTTTTCTTGCTACATATTTTCACTCTTTTGCCCAGGATAGTGTCATGGACTCAGCCTAGAACACAGCAACATTCAACTCTTAGGTTGAAGGAATCCCTATGCCTCAGGCTCTGGAGAGCTGGATCTAAGGGCAAAGGCCACAACGCTTGACTACCTTTTCTACATTACTACAAACTGGGGGGGAGATAGAGGATGAGAGTGATTTGTTGTTATTCAGCCTTGTCTCTAGCCCCTGAGCTCATAGGATCAGCCCACCTTGGCCTCACAGAGCATGCAAATATTATAATCATGTGTGGCAAAAGTCATTGAATTCTACTTCAGAAGTGACATTGTCAGGGTCTTTGAGACATGCCTAATCCTCAGGACCCAGTGGCACATAGGAATTATGTCAGGAATTTTTTGCATATCCATGGAGGCAGATAAGACCACAAATATACACAATCTCTTTTTTGCTTATCAGGTTTTATTATAGATTGTGTATTGCACGTGTGGCCCAACAAAACTCTTCTACTTCCTATGTGGACAAGAAGCTAAATGTTTGGACACACCTGGCACTGACATCAGGAAAGTTGGAACTTTCCAGATAGGCAGATATTCCCATGATCATCATAAATAACTGCAGGTTTGGAATACGTTACTGGACAAATTGCCTAATCAGATTTCCAGAGCGGACCTTCAGTGAGATGCTGACCGTCTAAAACAAGCCTATTCTAGAGAAAGCAGTAAACCCTCAAGAAAAGCCAAGAACACAGTAAGTAAAGCAAGCAGACAGCCCTCAGAATGGGAGAAGATTTTTGCAGGTTATGTCTCTGACAAAGGTTTAATAACCAGAATCCATAGAGAACTCAAATGTATTAGCAAGAAGAGAACAAGTAATCCCATCTCAGGCTGGGCAAGGGACTTGAAGAAAAATTTATCTAAAGAAGATAGGTGCATGGTCTACAGATATATGAAAAAATACTCACCATCCTTAATCATCAAAATGAGAATTGCAAATCAAAACTACTTTGAGATATCACCTAACTCCGGGAAGATTATCCCATATCCCAAAACCAGAGATGCTGGCGTGGATGTGGAGAAAAGGGAACACTTCTATACTGCTGGTGGGAATGTAAACTAATACGTTCCTTTTGGAAAGACATCTAGAGAACACTTAGAGAACTACAAATAGACCTGCCATTGGGTCCTGCAATTCCTTTATTATGTATATACGTATATACCCAGAAGGCCAAAAATCACATTACAACAAAAATATTTATATCAGAATGTTTATTGTAGCCCAATTCATAATTGCTAAGTCATGGAAGAAGCCCAGGAGTCCATTGATCCACGAATGGATCAACAAACCGTGGTATATGTACACCATGGAATACTATGCAGCCATAAAGAAAGATGGAGTCTTTACGTCCTTCATGTTCACATGGATAGAGTTGGAAAGTGTCCTTCTTAGCAAAGTGTCACAGGAATGAAAGAAAAAGTATCCAATGTACACAGCTCTATTATGAAATTAATTTATAGCTTTCATATGAAATCTATAACCTAATAACAGCCTAAGTATATGGGGAGGGGGGAGGGAGGAGAAAATAGGTGGAGGGAGGGTGATTGGAGGGATCACTTCTATGCTTTATCTTACAAGGGTATAAGTGAATCTTTGTAAGAGTAGAATATGATTGTCTTAACACGATAACTAAGCAAATGACATGTAGGCTACGTTAACCAGTTTGATGAAAATATTTCAAATTGTATGTGAAACACCACACTGTACCCCAGAATTCCATTAATGTACATAGTTATTATTTAATAAAAAAAATTAAATAAATAAATAAATAAAAAGAAAAGTAGTTCTGAGAATTTTTGTGATGTACTGACTGGTCACGTCTGTAAAATCACTATTTGAATATTGGGCTCAGGTTTTCTGTCTATAACATCCCAGGGCAGCACTAATTTTCAATAACATATTCCATTTGCTTATAGTTCTATTACTTGAAATGGAAACAAGGGTTGTTGAATCCCTTGGCCAGAGATACAAACAAACTTTAGGAAGCAGGAATTGAGAGTGGAGAAAAGAACCCCATTCTTTTGATACAGTTTGATCCCAACGACAAACCTGGACAGCCACTACACATGCTTAGCAGGAATAAGGTTAAGCTTAAATATGGTAACCCAGGTCAGCACCCATTGTGATGTCATCCAGGGTGTTCATATAGTGACTTCATCCTATCATATCCTGGGATCCAGGGTTTGGGTCAAAGATACTAAGTCACCTTTTCTGCTCACTTCAGCTGGTACCCCTCAAGTTTTTGAGCTAGGAAACATCTTAACTCTCCATCCAAAGACAGAGAAGTGATCTCCCATTTGTGCCTTATTGAGAGTTGAGATTTCTGGCAGTAGGCTGACACAACAGTTGAGATTTTGTACAGCAGTGTGACTCAAGCTGCATCACAGATGACGAAACTGCATGGAGTGGCTCAAGTAGGATGCTATTTCTTTTTTGTTTTTTGTTTTTTCTTTGAGATAGAGTTTCACTTTGTCACCCTCAGTAGAGTGCATGGCATCATAGCTCACAGCACCTCCAACACCTGGGCTTAGGGAATTCTTTTGTCACAGCCTCCTGAGTAGCTGGTACTACAGGCGCCTGCTACATTGCCTGGCTATATTTTGTTGTAGTTTTGCCAGAACAGGTTCAAACTCACCACCCTCCTTATATTGGGCCAATGCCCTACCCAATGAGCCATAGTCTCTGTCCATGAGACACTATTTCAAGGACTTCTTTTGACACCTACCCAAAACATCCATTTGGGAGGAGCTTACAAATTTCCTATGCCTCGGTAGCACCTCAATTTGGTCAAACCTTCACATGTCTTAACCGTGGCTACTTTGCTTGAACCACTAATCCTGGTATTCTTAGATGATGAAAATATTTGTTGGTGATTTGTTGGTTTGTCTGGGTATGGGTGCTTTTATGGGTATTTTTGAGATATGGTTTCCACTGTGGTCCAGGCTGGTCTTTCATAACCTCAGCCTAGATCTTAGCAAACTGAAATTCCAGGATTCAGGCAATCTTCTTGCCTGAAACTCCCACGTGGCTAGGACTACAGGTGCCTGTCACAATGCCTAGATATTTTTTCACTTTTAAGGAGGGACAGGGTCTGACTCTCTCTGTCTGTTCTCAGCACCCCCAGTTCAAGAACTCCACTTACCTAAAGCTTTCCAAAGGCTAGGATTATAGGTTTGAACCACAAATTTTGGTCATTTTTTTTCTTTGTTTTCCTCTCTCCCTCCCTTTGTTCACCCTACCTGACCGTAACCTTCTTTCCTCCAATTCTGTCTCTCTTATTCCTTGCTCTCTCCATTCCTTTCTTTCCTTCATTTCTTTTTTCCTCTCTCTCTTCTACATCTTCAGGGAAACTTCTCTAGTAAGAACAAAACAAACTAAACAATTGATCCCTGAATGTGTAGTCTTGAACTCTATACTTCAATTGGGTGAGTTATAAATTGTGGGAATTATATTTGAATAGAGTTGTTTTTTCTTTAATCTATATGCTGTTATCCATGAGGAAAGTAGAGAAAAATATTCACCAATACATAAGCCTGAATGAGCACCATAATTCACATCTGTAATCCCAGCAATTTCACAGGGTGAGGCACATAGATCACTGGAAGCTAAGTGGTTTCAGACCAGAATGAGGAATATAGTGTGACCCTACTTTTCTAAGAAATAAAGGCAAAACTATCCCAGCAGTGGTGGCATTGGCCTGTAATCTCAACTTTTGAGAAGGATAAAGTCAGGGGGATCATTTGATGGTAGTAGCTTGCATTTCCTTGAGCTATGATGGTAACAATATATTTTTATGGGGCAAAGGTGAAATCACAGTATCTAATCTATAAGAGATATACTGTATCAGTGCCAGAAAAGTCTGGTAGCATACAAAATATTTTATACTTGTATACCAAATGGGATTTATTAACAGGATTGCAAGTCCAGCTGAATATGGGAAAATAAATTAATAGAACACACTACATTAATAGAATCAATGAGAAAAATCACAGGATCACCTCAAGTGACACAGAAAAGGTTTGGACAGAGGCAACATATCTTGATAAAATCTTTTAAAAATCTTAGATGAGAAAGGAATGTCCTCAGAACTACTAATGGATTTTAAGGATGATTGGATACATATAACATGTTATGTTCACATGATGTAATATTTTTCATCAAAAGGAATTAAGTGCACATTTATGTAACAATAGGAATGAACCTTAAAATCATTATGATACGGGAACAAGACCACTCACAAAAGACCCCAACAGAACATGACTAAACTCATAAGTAACTATCAACCCAAGGACAGTTGTCAGCTAGAAGTAGGGGACAGGTGGGGGAAGGCAGTGTGGAAGATGAAAGTGACTGCTTGTCGGTATTGGAATTATTTGCATGAGGGAGAAGGCAAGTTCTAGATGTAGATTTAGAGGATAGCTGTACAATTCTGTGACTATATTAAGAAAAACGTAAGTGTACACTTTCAAATGGTGAACTATTTATTTCAATGAAGCTACTTGATGATGTTTTCTAAAACTTGAGGTGCTCAAAAGGCTCAAAGCATAATAAGTACCCAGGTCATGAGAATACTTGAAAGACAGTCAATCATATCTGCCTGCTCATACACAGGTTACTATGAATTGACATGGAAGGCAAATTGTCCATTCTACTGAAGTTGTCATTTTCTTTTTTGAGACAGAATCTGACTCCTTCCCCCTGGGTAGAATGCCCTAAATTCACCATAGCTAACTGCAATCTCAAACTCCTGGACTCAGCAGATCCTATTGCCTCAGCCTCCTGAGCTTGTGGGAGTCTAGGTGACCCTCCCCCCACTGTGCCCAGTTACTTTGGACAACCCACTTCTACCTCCCAGAGTGTTAGAATTACAGGTATGAGCCACCAATACAGACCTTAAGTTGGGATATTTTTCAAACTATGGTTTGTGGCCAGCGGTGGTGCTTCATGCCTATCATCTTGCACTTTGGCAGGCCCAGTCAGTTGGGTTTTCTGAGCTTCTGAATTGGACACCACCATGATCATCAGTGCAATCCCCATCTGTGAAGAATAAAAAATGGCCAGATGTTGTTCAGGCACCTGGAGTTCCAGCTGAGAGAATAGGTTCATTTGTTGAAAACATTTGAAGATTGCTGTGAGCTATAATACCAGGGCACTCTACCAAGGGCAACAAAACGGTACTCTGTCTCAATACATAAATGGAGAAAATCATTGGTAGGGGACTTACCCCTCATTTTTACGTTTTACCACGATTGCATTTTTGAAATTTTACCTCTAGATTAGATGTCAAGTAGAGAAATTATTCTCTTGTAGGGAAATTGTATTCCTGAAACCTGTATTAGTCAAGTATTTGGATTTTATGTAACTGTGACCCTTTGATATCCTATATTCTTGTAGTCACTGGAAACTGCCCATACAGTTAATTCTTGACTTAAGTCAGATTTTTCATATGCACACTAAAAAATCCACAGTACAACCTCCTCTTCTTCTGTTGGGCTCTTTCAATGTGGTCCAATATTCCCTTGCCCAAATAAGTTAAAAGCCAGGGACCAGACATCTCTGGACAACCCCTACCCATCAGATCAACTGGAAATATCCTAATAAACCGATCCCAAACTCATTTTTCCTGACTCATTGTTCCCCCTACAGAGGCCACAGTAAATCTCTTCTTTTATGTAGTCCCCTATTCCATCTACTTACTGACCTGTCTTTCTATTTTACATCTCAGAAACTGTGCTTAGCAAATTATCTTCTTTCTTTCTAATTTTATTATTTTGCCTGAGATAGACTCTTACTTTGTTGCCCAGGCTAGAGCATCAAGATCTCAGCCGAGCACACAGTCACATCCAACTCTTGGGTTTAAGGAATCTTCTCGCCTCAGCCTCTTGAGTAGCTGGAACTACAGGAAAGTCCCACAAGGCTTGGCTACCTTTACTATTTTAGTAGAAATCAGATGGGATATTTGGGCTGAGGGTGTTTGGCTATTGCTCAGCCTTGTCTGAAAAACCTGAACTCAGGGGATAGGTGCACCTTGGTGTCCCCAAACATACAAACATTATTGTGTGGCGTGATAAAGGTCATTGTGTTCTACTTAAGAAATGAGTTTATTAGGGGCTTGGATGAGTGTCCAATCCTCAGGCCGGCTGACACATGGGGATTATGTCAGGACTATTTGGCATATCTGTGGTGGTAGATATCACCACAATTATGCACGGATCTCATTTTGCTGATCAGGTTTCATTAGTGATTTTGTATTGAAAGTGAAGCCCCCAAAAACTCTTCTACTAAATATGAGGCCAAGAAACCAAATGTTTGTACACACCTAGCATGTAGGTCAGGAATGTTGGAAATTTCCAGATAGGCTGATATTTCTCAATATCATAAAAAAATAACTGCAGCTATTGAGTACAGTAATGGACACATTTTCTAATCAGATGTTGAAAGAGGACCTTCACTGTGACACCTACCTTTCAAAAAAAGCCTATTTTAGTGAGAGTAGTAAAACATTATGAAAAATAGAATGGAGATTTGTGGGACATACCTGTGAGGTCTGTCAAATCACTGTCTAAACTTTGGACTTGGGTTCTTTGTTTAAACATCCCTGGGTAGCACTAGTTCTAAACCACACTTGTCCATTTGCTTAAAAATCTATTAATTGAAAAGGAACAAAATTGTTGTTGAATCCCTTGGCCACAAATACAAAAAAACTTTAGGAAGCAAAAATTGATTGTGAAGAAAAGAACCCTGCTCTTTGGAACAGTTTGAATCCAACAACATACCTGGACAGCCACTACAAATACTTGGCAAGAATAAGGTTAAGCTTCAAAATGGTAACCCATGGAAAATATTTTAAACATGTATCCATAATGGTATATATTACCAGGATTTCAAGTCTAGCTCAATATAGGAAAATCAACTAATAGATCACGTGTCAGTGGTGGCAGGTTCAAACCCATCCCCAGCCAAAATAATAATAATAATAACTACGGAAAAAAAGCCACAGGTCACCTCAAGAGACACAGAAAAGGCTTTTGACAGAGGCAATATATCTTGTTGATGAAATCTTTAAAAAATCTTAGATGAGAAGGGAACATCTTCAGGACTACTAATGAGATATACAGATGATTTGGATACATATAACATGCTATATTCACATGATGTAATATTTTTCAACAATCAAAAGCCATGAAGTGCAAATTTATGTTACAAAAGGAATAAACCTTAAAATAATTATGAGAAGGGGACAAGGCCACTTACAAAAGACCACACAGAGCATTATTGGACTCAGAAGAAAACATCAAGAAAAGGCCAATTGTCTACTAAAAGTAGGGGGCAGGCGGGGGAGGGTGGTGGGGAAGATGAAAGTGACTGCTGGTTGGTATTGATGTTCTTTGTGTATGGAGGAGAAGACAAACTTCTAATATTAGATTGTGATACTAGCTATAGAATTCTCTGACAATACTAAGAAACAGAATTGTACTCTTTCAAAGGGTGAACTACTTATTTCAATGAAGCTACTTGATGGTGTTTTTCCAAAACTTGAGGTATTCAAATGGCTTACAACATAACAAGTACCCAGGTCATGAGAGTACTTGAGAGGTAGTCAACACTATCTACCTGGTAACACACAGATTACCATGAATTGACATGGAAAACACATTACTGTATCCTACTGAAGTTGTTATTTTACTTTTCCTTGAGACAGAGTCTGCCTCCTTCCCCTTGGGTAGAGTGCCCTGAGGTCATCATAGCTAACCACAATCTCAAACTCCTGGGCTCAACGAATCCTATTGCCTCAGCCTCCTGAGCATCTGGGAGTCCAGCTGCTCCCCTACAGTGCCCAGTTACTTTTGCCCACCTGCTTCTACCTCCCAGAGTGTTAGGATTACAGGTATGAGCCACCACTCCAGACCTTGAAGTTTGGATATTTTTCAAACTATGTTTGTTGGCCAGCAGTGGTGCTTCACTCCTGTCATCTTGGCACTTTGGGAGGCCCAGTCATATTATCTGATATTCTGAATTGGAGACCAGCCTGAGCACTAGTGAGGTCCCCACCTCTGAAGAATAAAAAATGGCCAGATGTTATGCAGGTGCCTGAAGTCCCAGATGAGGGAATTGGTTCACTTGATGACAACACTTGAAGTTTTCTGTGAGCTATGATTCCAGGGCACTCTACTGAGGACCACAAAGTGAGACTATGTCTCAATACATAAATGAACAGAAGCATTGGTAGGGAACATTCTCCTCATTTTTGCTTTTGACCATGAATCTAGATTTAAATTTGTTCTCCTACATTAGATGTCAACTAGAGAAAATATTCTTTCGTAGGGATACTGTTTTCCTACAACCTCTATTAATCAAGCCTTTGAACGTTACATAACATTGACCCTTTGATATCCTAGATTCTTGAAGTCACTGGAAACTGCCCACTCAGTGAATTTTCGATTCAAATCAGGCTCTTTATATGCACACTAAAATATCCCAAGTATACCCTCCGCCTCTTATGTTGGGCTCCTTCAATCTGAGTCAATATTCCCTTCCCATAATCAGTCCGAAGCCAGTGACCAGACATCTCTGGACATTCCCTACCCATCAGATCTTCTGGCAATATCTAAAGGAACCAACCCCAAATGCACTTATCTTGACTTAATGTTCCCCCAACATGGGGACAATAAATCTCCTCCTTTATGTACTCCCATATTCCATCTGCCTACTGAACTCTCCTCGCTCTTTTGCTTATAGAACGTGTGTGTAGCAAATTTCCTTACTTTTTTTCTTTCTTTTATTATTTTCCATGAGACAGACTCTCACTCTCTTTACTAAGGCTACATTGTCATAGCCTCAGCCTACCATGCAGTGACATCCAACTCTTGGGTTGAAAGGATCCTCCTGCCTCAGAATCTAGAGTATTTGGAACTAAAGGCAAGAGACACAATGCTTGACTTCCTTTTCTAGTTCAGCAGAAACCAAGTGGGGATTGTGGCTGAGGGGATCTTGCTGTTGCTCAGCCTTGTCTCCAACATGTGAGCTCAGGGGATCAGCCCACCTTGGCTTCCCAGAGCATGCAAACGGTCTAGTCATGTGTGGCTAAATCATTGAGCTCTACTTAAGAAATGACCTTATCTGGGGCTTTGAGGTGTGTCCAATCCTCAGGCCCGGGTGACACATAGGGATTATGTCAAGACCGTTTTGCATATCTGTGGTGGCAGATATTACCACAATTATGCGCACATCCCTTTTTTGCACATCAGGTTTCATTAGTGATTGTGTATTGAACGTGTGGCCCAAAATAACTCTTCAGTTTCCTATGGGGCATGAAGCCAAAAGTTTGGACACACCTTGCCTGGAGGTCAGAAATATTGGGACTTTCTAGGTAGGCTGATATCTCCCATGATCATCATAAATAACTGCAGGTATGGAATACACTACTTGAAATACTGCCTAACCAGATTTTGCAAGATGACCTTCAGTGAAATGCCTACCATGTGAAATAAGCCTATTCTAGAGAAAGTAGTAAAATATCACAAAAAGTAGAACTGAGTATTGTGTGACATACCTGCCAGGTATGTGAAATCACTGTATGTTTTTTGGGCTCAGGTTCTTGGTCTATAACATCCCAAGGCAGCACTAGGTACAAACCATACTCTTCCAATTGCTTACAAATCCATAATGTAAACAGGAAAGAAAGGGTTGTTAAATCCCTAGGCCAGATATACAAACAAATTTTGGAAACAGGAATTCACTGTGGAGGAAAGAATACAATTTTGTAACAGTTGAACCAAACCACAAACCCTGTTAACCACTACACATGCTTACCAGGAATAAAGTTAAGCTCAAAAATGGCAAACCTGGGCAACACCCATTGTGATGTCATCCATGGTGTTCATATAGTGACTTCATCCTATCATATCCTGGGATCCAAGGTTCAGGTCAAAGGTACAAAGTGGCCTTTTCTGCTCACTTCAGCCAGTGTCCCTCAAGTGTTTGATCCAGGACACTTCTTAGCCCTCCATCCACAGACAGAGGCGTGATCTCCTATTTGTGCCTTATTGATTCTATTGATGGTTGAGATTTTTGGCACTTGTCTGACATAACAGTTGAGATTTTGTACTGCAGTGTGACTCAAGCGGCAGCACACTGACAAAATTGCATGGAGTCACTTAAGTAGGATGGTATTTTTTTTTTTAATTTTTTCTTGAGAGGGAGTTTCATGCTGTCACCCTCGGTAGAGTGTCATGACATCACAGCTCACAGCAACTTCCAACTCCCAGGTTTAGGTGATTCTTTTCCCTCAGCTTCCTGAGTAGCCGAAACTACAGGCACCCACCACAATACCCGTCTATTTTCTGTTCAAAATTGGCCAAAGCCGGTTTCAAACTCATCATACTCGTTATATGGGGCCAGCACCCTACCCACTGAGCAACCAGCACAGCCACTGGGATGGTATTTCAAGGACCTGTTTGACACCTACCCCAAAACATCTATTTGAGGGAAGCTTACAAATTTACTATTCCTGACTATAGCCTCAATTTGGTCATATCTTCAAAGGTGTTAAGAATGTCTACTTTTCTTGAACCATCCAAGTAATTCTGGTCTTTTTAGATGATGAAAATGTTTGTTGCTTGCTTTGTCAGTTTGTCTGTGCATGGGTGTGTGTATGGGTATTTTTGAGATACAGTCTCCTTATGTGACCCCAGCTAGTCTTTCGTGGCCTCAGCCTAGATCATAGCAAACTCAAACTCCAGGATTCAGGCAATCCTCTTGCCTGAGATTCTCATGTGGCTAGGAGTACAGGTGCCTATTACAATGCCTAGATAATTTCACTTTTTTGTAGAGACATGGTGTGACCCTTGCTCTGTCCTATATTGGCACCTGATTGTTCAAGAACTCCACTTGTCTTAGCCTGCCAGAGGCTATGATTATAGGTGTGAGCCACCATGTTTGGTTATTTTTTCTTTCTTTGTTTCCTTCCCTCCCTCTCTCACTTTAACCCTCTTTCCTCGAATTATCTCTCTTTTATTTGCTTGCTCTGTTCATTCTTTTCTTTCCTTCATGCCTTTATTTCCTCTACCTACTCCTCCATCCCTTAAGGAAAACTTCTCTAGGAACAAACCAACAAAGCGAATGTGAAGTCTTGGACTCTATAGTTCAAATGTGTGAATTGTGGAGTGTGTGATTCATATCCGTATAGATATAATCCATGGGTTGTTATCTATGAGAAAAATAGAGAAAAACCTTCCCCCAAACATAAGCATGAATGAGTATCATAGGTCACACCTATAATCTCAGCAATTTCAGAGGCTGAGGCAGAAAGATCACTGGAAGCTAAGAGGTTTCAGACCAGACTGAGCAACATAGTAAGATGCCACTTATCCAAGAAATAAGTGCAGAACTTCCCCAGCAGTGGTGGCATGGGACTGTACTCTCAGCTGCTGAGAAGCATTAATTCAGGAGGATCACCTGAGGTTAGCACCTTCCATTTCCTCCAGCTATTATGGTACCAATGTATTTTTTCTGGGGCACAGGGGGAAGCGCAGTATCTAATCAATAAGAGATATACTGTATCTGTACAGGAAGAGTCTGGCAGCATACAAAATATTTTATACATGTATCCCAAATGGGATTGATTACCAGGATTACCAGTCTAGCTCTATTTGGGAAAGTCAAGAAATGGAACACACTACATTAATAGAATCAGTAAAAAAAAAAAAAAAAAAAACCACATGGTCACCTCAAGAGACACAGAAAAGTCTTTTGACAAAAACAGCATATCTTGTTGATAAAATCGTTTAAAAATATTAGATGAGAAGGGAACTTCTTCAGGCTACTAATGGAATTTAAAAATCATTGGATACACACAACATGCTATATTCACAGTAAGGAGTATTTTTCAACGATCAAAAAGAATGAAGTGCCCATTTGTGTTACAATAGGAATGAACCTTAAAATCATTATGATAAGGGAACAAGACCACTTACATAAGACCACACAGAGTATGACTGAACTCAGGAGAAAACTTCAAGACAAGGCAACTTGTCTGCTAGGAGTAGGGAGCAGGTGGAGGAGGGGGAGGGGTAAGATGAAAGTGACTGCTAGTAAGTTTTGAAATTCTTTCTGTGTGGGGAGAAGACAAAGTTCTAAAATTAGATTGTGATGGTTGCTGTAAAATTGTGTGACTATACTAAGAAACACAGAATTGTACAATTTCAAAGGGTGAACTACTTATTTCAATGAAATTACTTGATGATGTCTTCCAAAACTTGAGGTGCTCAAAATGCTCCCAACATAAGAAGTGCCCAGGTCCTGAGAGTGCTTGAAAGAAAGTCAACCCTAGCTCCCTGCTCAGACACAGGTTACCATGAATTGACCTGAAAGACACATTGTTCCATCCTATGGAAGCTGTCTTTTTCTTTGTCCTTGAGACAGAGTCTGACTCCTTTCCCCTGGGTAGAGGGCCCTGATGTCATCATAGCTAACCGCAATCTCAAACTCCTGGGCTCAACAGATTCTATTGCCTCAGCCTCCTGAGCATCTGGGAATCCAGGTGCTATGCCACAGTGCCCAGTTACTTTGGACCACCTGCGTCTACCTCCCAGAGTATTAGAATTACAGGTGTGAGCCACCTTTTTAGACCTTGAAATTAGGATATTTTTCAAAATATTGTTGGTGGCCAGGAGTCTTGCTTCATGCCATTGGGAGGCCCAGTCAGTTGTATTGTCTGAATTTCTGAATTGTAGACCAGCCTTATCACTAGTGAGATCCTTATCTCTGAAAAATAAAAAACTACAGGATATTATGCAAGGTCCTGGATTCCCAGCTGAAGGAATAGATTTGCTTCATGACAACAGTTGAAGTTTGTTGTGAGCTACAATTCCAGGGTAGTCTACCAAGTGCCATAAAATGAGACTCTGTCTCAATTCATAAATGGAGAAAACCATTGGTAGCGAAGTTACTCCTCCCATTTTTGGAGTCCCAGTCAGGTGGATTGTCTGAGTTCCTGAATTGGAGACTAGCTTGAGCACTAGTAAGATCCTCATCACTGAAATATAAAAACAGGTCGGACATTATGCCTGGAGTCTCAGCTGAGGGAATAGGTTGGCTTGATGTCAGCACTTGCAATTTTCTGTGAACTATGATACAGGGCACACTCCCGAGGGCATCAAAATGAGACTCTGCCTTAATACATAAATGAAATAAACCATTGGTAGGGAACGTAACCCTCCTTTTCACTTTGATCACGAATGTAGATTTGAATTTTTTCCCCTGTATTAGATGTCAACCAAAGAAATTATTCTCCCCTAGGGAAATTGTTTTCCTACAACCTCTGTTAATCAAGCCTTTGGATTCTACATAACTCTTACCCTTTGCTATCCTAGATTCTTGTAATCACTGGAAACTGCCCACACTGTGAATTCTTGACTCAAATCAGGTTTTTCATATGCACACTAAAAAATCCAGAATATACCCTCCACCTCTTCCTTTGGGCTCCTTCCATCTGGGCCAATATTCTCTTGCCCCAATCAATCCAAGCCCAGGGATCAGATAACCCTGGAGACACCTTACCTATCAGATCAACTGGCAATATCTGATCGAGCCAATCCCAAACCCGCTTGTCCTGACTCATTGTTCCCCCTGGGGGGGCCACAGTAAATCTCCTCCTTTATGTAGTTCCACATTCCATCTGCCTACTTACCTCTCCTTGTTCTTTGGCTCTTGGAAACTGTGCCTAGCAAATTTTCTTTCTTTCTTTTTCTTTTAATTATTTTTTCATGAGACAGACACTCACTCTGTTGTCCAGGCTAGAGTGTCATGGCATCAGCCTAGCACACAGAAACTTCCAACTCTTGGGTTGAATGGATCCTCCTGCCTCAGCCTCTGGAGTAGCTAGATCTAAAGGCAAGGGCCACAACCCTTGACAACCTTTTCTATTTTAGTACAAACCAGGTCTCTGATCGAGACTGGGAGTATCTTGCTGTTGCTCAGCTTTGTCTCCAACCCCTGAGATCAGGTGATCAGCCCACCTTTGCATCCCAGAACAACCAAAAATTCTAGGCATGCATTGCAAAAGTCATTGAGCTCTACTTAAGAAATGACCTTATCTGGGGCTTTGAGGAGTGACCAATCCTCAGGCCCTAGTGATACATAGAGAATTGGTCAGGACTAATTTGCATATCTGTGGTGGCAGATATCACTACAATTATGCACACATCCCTTTTTTCTCATCAGGTTTCACTAGTGATTCTGTATGGAATGTATGGCCCCAAAATAACTCTGCTACTTCCTATGTGGCCAAAAAGCCAAAAGTTTGAACACACCTTGCCCAGAGGTCAGAAATGTTGGAACTTTCCAGATAGTCTGATATTTTCCATGATCATCATAACTAAATGCAGGGATGGAGTATACTACTGGACACATTGCCTAACCAGATTTCGAGAGAGGAACCTCAGTGAGGTGCCTAACATCTGAAATCAGCTTATTGTAGAGAAAGAAGTACAATATCACAGTAATTAGAACTGAGAATTGTGTGATGTAGCTGTCAAGTCTGTGAAATCACTGTTTGATCTTTGGGCTCAGGCTGTTGTTCTACAACATCTTAAGTGAGCACTAGGTATAAACAATACTCTTCCACCTGCTTACAAATCCATGATGTAGATGGCACCTCTAGCACAAGCTTCCAGCCACATACACCAGAGCTGGCAGGTTCAAATCTGGCCTGACCTGCCAAAAAATGACAACTGTAACTGAAAAATAGCCACGAATCATGACAGGCACCTGTACTCCCAGCTACTTGGGAGTCTGAGGCAGGAGAATCCCGTAAGCCCAGGTGTTGGAGGTTGCTGTGAGCTGTGACACCACAGCACTCTACCCAGGGTGACTGCTTGAGGCTCTATGTCAAAAAAAAAAAATGTCACATGAAAAAGAAATTAAAGGTTGTTGAATCCCTAGGCAAGATGTACAGACATTTTGGAAAGAGGAATTGAGTGTGGAGAAAAGAGCTCCACACTTTCCTAAAAGTTTGAACCCAAGGACATACTTGGACAGGCATTACACATGCTTAGCAGGAATAAGTTTACGTTTAAAGATGGTAACCCAAGGCAACACCCATTGCGATGTCATCTGTGGTGACAATGTAGTGACTTCATCCTGTAATGTCCTGGGATCCAGGCTTCTGGTAAAAGATACTAAGTGGACTTTTCTACTCACTTCAGCTGTTGTCCCTCAATTGTTTAACCAGGACATTTCTTAGCCCTCCTTCCACAGACAGAGAAATGATCTCCCATTTGTACCTTATTGATTTTATTGATAGTTGAGATTGCCAGCCCTAGGCTGACACAACATTTGAGATTTAGTACAGCACTGTGACTCATGCTGCATTACAGCTGACAAAACTGGACAGAGTCACTTAAGTTAGACACCATTTTCTTCCTCCTTCTCCTCCTCTTCTTCTTCTTCTTCTTCTTCTTCTTCTTCTTTTTGTTTGAAGGAATAGGTTCATATTGTCACCCTCAGTAGAGTTCCTTGGCATCACAGCTCACAGCCACCTCCAACTCCTGGGCTTAAGTGATTATTTTGCCTCAGCCTCCCGAGTAGCTGGGACTACAGGTGCCTGACATAATGCCTGGATTTTTTTGGTTGCGGTTTGGCCGGGGTCCGTTTTGAACTCACCACCTTCATTATATGGGGCTGGCACCCTACTCGCTGTGTCACAGGCTGATGGGATGTTATTTCAAGGACCTGTTGGACACCTGCCCCCAAACATCCATTTTAGAGTAGCTTTCAAATTTACTATCCCTGGCTATAGCCTGAATTTAGTCATAACTTCACAGGTCTTAAACATGTCTACTTTGCTTGAACCATCACAGTAATTTTGGTCATTTTAGATGATGAAAATGTTTGTTGGTTGGATGTTTTTTCTGTGCATGGGTGTCTGTATAGGTATTTTTGATATATGGTATCCATATGTGACCCAAGATAGTCTTTTGTGGCCTCAGCCTAGATCATAGCAACCTAAAACTCCAGGAATCAGGGAATATTCCTGCCTGAGATCCCCTTGTGGCTAGGAATACAGGTGCCTGTCATAATTCCTAAATAATTTTTCACTTTTTGGGAGAAACAGGGTCTGACTCTTGCTCTGTCCATTCTCAGCACCTCTTCATTCGATAAGTCCACTCACCTCAGCCTACCAGAGGGCTACAATTATAGGTGTGAGCCACCAAGCATGGTCATTTTCTCTTTCTTTGTTTCCCTCCATCCCTCCCTCCCTTCACCCCCCCTCACTTTATTCTTCTTCCTCCAATTCTCTCTGTCTCATTCCTTTGCATTCTCCATTGTTTTCTTTCATTAAAACTTTTTCCCCCCTCTATCTCTCTCTACTACAACTTACGGGAAACTTCTCTAGTGAGAAACAAAGTATGCACATTATTTCTGAATGTGTAGTCTTGAACTCAATAATTGAAATGGGCAAATTGTGGATTGTGTGAATTATATCTAACTAGAGTTTTTATTTTTTAATCTACCATTTGGGCTTTTATCTATGAGGAAAATAGAGAAAAACCTTCACCAAAGCATCAGCAGGGATGAGCACCATAGCTCACACCTATAATCCCAGGAATTTCAGAGGCCAAGGCAGAAACGTTACTGGAAGCTAAGTAGTTTCATACCAGAATGAGCGACATAGTGAGACACAACTTGTCCATGAAATAAGCACAAAACTTCCCCAGAAGTGGTGGCGGAGGCCAGTACTCTCAGCTGCTGACAAGGATAAAGTCAGAAGGATCACTTCAGGTCTGCAGCTTGCATTGCCTTGAGCTACAATGGTACCAATGTATTATTCTCAGGCAAAGGTTTAATCACAGTCTCAAATCTATAAGAGATTTACTGTATAGGTGTAGGAAAACTCGGCTAGCATAACAAAATATTTGATACATGTATCCAAAATGGGATTTATTACCAGGATTGCCATAGCTAATTATTGGAAAATCAACTAATAGAATACACTACATTAATATAATCAACAAGAAAAAGCACATTGTCTCCTTAACAGACACAGAAAAGGCATTAGACGAAAGCAACACATTTTGTTGATAAATTCTTTTTTTTTCCTTTTTTAAGAGACAAAGTCTCACTTTATTGCCTTTGGTAGAGTGCCCTGGAGTCAGTTCACAGAAACCTGCAACTCATGGGATTTGGTGATTCTCTTCTCTCAACCTGAATAGCTGGACTACAGGTGCTCAGCACAATGTCCATCTATTTTATGGTTACAATTTGGCCAGGGCTGCGGTTGAATGCACCACCCTTCATATATGGGGCCGATGCCCTACCTACTGCACCATAGGCAGTCCCTGGTTGATATATACTCTTTTAAAAATCTTTGATGACAGGGGAACGTCTTCAGGACCACTAATGGGTTTTACAGATGATTGGATACATATAACGTGCTATATTCACAGGATGGAATATTATTCAAAAATCAAAAGCACTGAGATTAAAGAAAGAATAAAAATTCTTCCAACAAAAAAAATGCCCTGGTCTGGATGCCTTCACACCAGAATTCAATCAAACATTCAAGGAAAAGATATCTCAAGAAATTATTCAAAAGATGTCTCAAGAATTCAATGATTTCAAAGATAAAGTGACCAAAGATTTTGAAACATTGAGGCAAGAGTTGCAACCCTCAAAGATCTGAAAAATACGGTATAATCTCTTGGTAACAGAATGGAAGAGGCAGAAGAAAGGATCTCTGATACTGAAGACAAAGCTTTTGAACATGCCCAAGCACTCAAAAATGAAAAGAAATGGAGAGCAAAAATAGATCTCACTCTCAGAGAGCTCTGGGATAATTTGAAGAAAACTAATATTTACCTTATAGGAATCCCTGAAGGCAATGAAGTTGCTTCACAAAACGTAGATGTTCTTCTTCATGAAATTATGAAAGAGAACTTTCCACACATGCCAAGAAATTCTGAAATTCAGATAGCAGATAGTTTCAGAACCCAGCACAACTCAACCCAAACAAGACATCCCCCAGACATACCATAATTAATTTCACTAAAGTTAATATGAAAGAGACAATTCTGAAAGCAATTAGATGTAAGAAAACCATAACCTACAAGGGGAAGAGTATTAGGATGACTACAAATCTCTCTGCTGAAACCTTTCAGGCTAGAAGAGAATGGTCATTGACTTTTAATCTCCTAAGACAAAATAACTTCCAACCCAGGATCCTTTACCCAGCTGAACTGAGTTTCATCTATGATGGAGAAATTAAATACTTTAAAAACATTCACATGTTGAAGAAATTTGCCATAACTAAACCAGCTCTCCAGGAAATTCTCAAACCTATCCTCCATAATGACCAGTGCAATCCTCCACCACAAAAGTAAACTCACTGAGAAACTTTTGATAAAATTCCAACATGCACAGTGGTTAAAGGATTAAAAATGTCTAATGGACTTTCGAGTAACTTGATACCCAAAACTTAACCAGGCTTATCAATAATTTCAATCAACGTGAATGGCTTAAGTTGTCTTCTAAATAGGCACAGATTGGCTGACTGGATACAGACACTCAGACTGCACATCTGCTGTATTCAAGAATCATATCTTCATCTTACTTTTAAAGATAAATATAGACTCAGGGTGAAAGGATGGTCATCTATATTCCAGGCAAATGGAAAGCAGAAAAAATCAGGTGCAGCAATTTTATTCACAGACACAATAGGCTTAAAAACAACGAAAGTAAGTAAGGATAAGGATAGTCACTGTATATTTGTTAAGTGTAATGATAGATGGGTCAGAGAGAAGATCAAGAATGAAATTAGCAAATTTTTATAACAAAATGATAATGATGACACGAGTTATCAGAAGCTCTGGGATAGTAAAATGATAGTCCTAAGAGGAAAATTTAAAACATTGCAAGCCTTCCTCAAGAGAAGGAAAAGAGAGGAAGTTAACAATTTAATGGGACATTGCAAGCAATTGGAAAAAGAAGAACATTCCAACCCTAAATCCATCAGAAGAAAAGAAATAACATAAATTAGAGCAGTATTAAATGAAATTGAAAACAAAAGGATTATACAACTTATCAATAAATCAAAAAGTTGGTTTTTTGAAAAGGTCAATAAAATAGATAAACCTTTGGCCAACCTAACCAAGAAAACAAGAGTAAAATTTCTAATCTCATCAATCAGAAATGGTAAAGATGAAATAAGAACAGACCTCTTAGAAATTCAAACAATCCTTAATGAATATTACAGGAAACTTTATTCCCAGAAATATGAAAATATGAAGGAAATAGACCAATACTTAGAAGCACGCCAACTCCCAAGACTTAGCCAGAATGATGTGGAAATTTTGAACAGGCTTATATGGAGTTCTGAAGGGGCATCAACCATACAAAATCTCCCTAAAAAGAAAAGCCCGGGACCAGATGGTTTCACATCAGAATTCTACCAAACGTTCAAAGAGGAACTAGTACCTATTATTCAACCTTTTCGAAAATACAGAAAAAGTCAAAATACTACCCAACACATTCCATGAAGCAAACATCACCTTGATACCCAAACCAGCAAAAGATCCAACAAGAAAAGAAAATTATAGACCAAGGTCACAATGAATGTCAATGCAAAAATATTCAACAAGATCCTAACAAATAGAATTCAGCAACACTTCAAACAAATGATACACCATGACCAAGTGGGTTTTATCCCAGGCTCCCAAGGATGGATCAACATACGTAAATCTATAAATATAATCCATCAGATAAACAAATTACAAAACAAAGACCATATGATTCTCTCAATTGATGTAGAAAAAGGATTTGATAATGTCCAGCATCCCATCATGATCAGAACACTTAAGAAAAGTGGTATAGAAGGGACATTTCTCAAACTGATAGAGGCCATCTACAGCAAACCCACAGTCAATATTGTATTGGATAGAGTTAAATTGAAATCATTTCCACTCAGATCAGGGATAAAGCAAGGTTGCCCATTGTCTCCATTGCTCTTTAACATTGTAATGGAAGTTTTAGCCATCACAATTAGGGGGAAAAATGTGATCAAGGCTATCCATATAGGGTCAGAGAGATTAAACTTTCACTTTTCAAACATGGTATGACTGTATATCTGGAAAACACAAGGAATTCTACTACACAACTCTTAGAAGTGATCAAGTAATACAGCAGCGTCTCAGGTTACAAAATCGACACTCATAAATCTGTAGCCTTTATGTATACCAACAGCAGCCAAGCTGAAAAAACAGTCAAGGACTCTATTCCATTCACAGAAATCCCAACAAAGATGAAATATTTGTTTATTGAACAAAGGATGGGAAAGATCTCTATAAAGAGAACTATGAATCTGTAAGAAAAGAAATAACTGAAAATGTTAACAAATGGAAAAACATACCATGCTCATGGTTTGGAAAAATCAACTTTGATAAAATGTCCATACTACCCAAAGCAATATATAATTTTAATGTAATCCCTATTAAAACTCCACTGTCATACTTTAAACATCTAGAAAAAATAATACTTCATTTTATATGGAATCAGAACAAACCTCGAATAGCCAAGACATTACTCAGTAATATAAACAAACCAGGAGGAATTAGGCCACCAGACCTCAGATTATACTATAAATCCATAGTGATTAAAACATCATGGTACTGGCACAAAAAAAAAAAAAACAGAGAGGTATATGTATGGAATGGAATAGAGAGCCAACAGATGAATCCAGCTACTTACTAATACCTGATCTTTGACAAGCCAATTAAAAACATTGAGTGGGGAAAAGATTCCCTATTTAACAAATGGTGAACTGGCTGGCAACCTGTAGAAGACTGAAATTGGACCCACGTCTTTCACCATTAACTAAATTAGATTCTCATTGGATTAAAGATTTAAACTTATCACATGAAAACTATAAAAATACTAGAAGAAAGTGTAGGGAAAACACTTGAAGGAATTGGCCTGGGCAAATTTTTTATGAGACAGACCCCCCGGGCAATTGAAGCAACATCAAAAATACATGATTGGGACCTGATCAAACTAAAAAGCTTCTGCATAGCCAAGAACACAGTAAGTAGAGCAAACAGACAGCCCTCAGAATGGGAGAAGATATTTGCAGGTTATGTCTCTGACAAAGGTTTAATAATAAGAATCCATAGAGAACTCAAATGTATCATGAAGAAAAGATCAATGATCCCATCTCAGGCTGTGCAAGGGACTTGAAGAGAAATTTCTCTAAAGAAGATAGGCACATGACCTACATATATGAAAAAATGCTCACCATCCTTATCATCAGTGAAATATAAATCAAAACTACTTTGAGATATCACCTAACTCCAGGAAGATTAGCCCATATCACAAAATCCCAAAACCAGAGATGCTGGCATGGATGTGGGGAAAAGGGAATACTTCTACACTGCTGGTGGGAATGCAAACTAATACTTTCCTTTTGGAAAGATGTCTGGAGAACACTTAGAGAACTAAAAATAGACATGCCATTTAATCTTGCAATTCCTTTATTAGGTATTTATCCAGAAGACCAAAAATCACATTACAATAAAGATATTTGAATCAGAATGCTTATTGCAGCCCAATTCATAATTGGTAGGTCATGGAAGAAGCCCAAGAGCCCATTGATCCATGAATGGATCAATAAATTGTGGTATATGTACACCATGGCATACTATGTAGCCGTAAAGAAAGATGGAGACTTTACTTCCTTCATGTTTACATGGATGGAGCTAGAGAATGGTCTTCTTAGGAAATTATCTCAAGAATGGAGGAAAAAGTATCCAATGTTGAAAGTATTCTTGGATCCTCTGATCAGAGACACAGGGAAAAGGAACTGCAGATGGGATGATTGATTTGAAGGGAGATCGAGACTAGCTCCGGTCACTGACATGGCCTAACTTTACTGATTATCTTATGTACTTTCAAACATTCAGTAAGAATTTAACACAGATACAAAGAAGTGAAGTAACATTAGGAAGCTACCATTAATATTACAATTCAGTTTGAAGGCTGAAGAACACATATACAATTGATTTTGTTTAGAGTCAAAACATAAAGGAGACTGACTGTCTGTTCTTGCTGACCCAAACCGAAACTAGAGATTATAATGTTAATGAAGGAAGAAGACAGAGAATAGAACCCAATGCTCAAGGACATGTTTTCAAACTTCCAGCTGCGACCCCGGCCTGATTCTCCTTGATCTCTTCTAAAGAGAGTTATTCTGCATATTCCTGCATATCTATAGGCAGGTGCAGAAGCTCGATCTTTGAAGAAATCTTTCTCAGAATCAATCTCCTGGGGAAGCGCATTGAAGTGAACTGCCATGTCTGAGCATGGGGTGCTTATCTCTACACAATGTACACAGCCCTATTATGAAACTAATTTATAGCTTTCATGGGAATGCAATAACCTAATTATAGCCTAAGAATATGGGGAGGATGGGAGGGAGTGTGTGGGTACAGAGAGGGTAATTGGAGGGATCACCTCTATGGTTTATCTTACAAGGGTACAAGTGAATCTTTCTAAAAGTGGAATATAAGTGTCTTGACACAATTACTAGGAAAATTACATGAAGGCTATGTTAAGCAGTTTGATGAAATTATTTCAAATTGTATGTGAAAACACCAAACTGTACCCCATGATTGCATTAATATACACAGCTATTATTTCATGAAAAAAGATAAAAAATAAAAATACTATCAAAGGAGCATGGTATTCAAGTACAAGAGTGGATTAATGCAGTTTTACCAGATTTCCCAAAAAATAATGATTTCAAGCAGATGGTTAATCCTGAATCAGGCATCCATGTATTTTCCTATCATTCTCAGAAAGCAGTTGTTAGAGTTTCTATTAAAGCAACAAAGTGTAATTAGCTGCAGATGCTTTGAGATGATGTAAAAACTGATAAGAAGATAATTCTGGTTGAAGAATTACTTAACCAATTTGATCAAGATTTTTGTATTTTACATGAAGTTCTAAGGCAGTACATGCAGATTGGCTGATGTCCTCTTATATTTATAATCTCTGACAGTCTCAGGGAAGATAATAATCAAAGATCATCGTCTCCCAAAGAAATTCAAGAAGAGTGCTTTATCTCAAATATTAGTTTCAACTATGTTGCACCAACAATTATGATGAAATTTCTGAATTTATTAGTGATTATAGAAGCTAACAAGAAAGGAGGAAAAATCATTGTACCTGAAAAAACTTCTCTATTGTTGCTCTGTCAAGGATGTTCTGGTGATATCAGCAGTGTAATAACCTCCAGTTTTCTCCTTCAAAAGGAGAGACAAATTTATGGCTGAATAAAAAAGGAGTATCATTAAAATCAGATGTTGCACTGTCAAAATCAAAACAAAGGAAAAAACTGATAAGGTTTTTGAAAATCAAGAAGTCCAATCTATTGTTGGCCAAGACATTTCTCTGTTTCTCTTCAGAGCTTTGGGGAAAATTCTATATTTTAAAAGAACATCTTTAACTTAATTAAGCTCACCTCAGCTGCCTTCTCATTTATACGAACGTGAACGTTACTTATTCAACCTGAAGAAGTAGTAGAAATGTCACACATGCCAGGAGAGATATTTAATTTATATCTTCAACTTGGGTGGCATGTGTGGCTCAGTGAGTAGGGCACTGGCACCGTATACCAAGGGTGGTGGGTTTGAACTCAGCCCTGGCCAAACTGCAACAAAAAGAATAGTCGGGCATTGTGGCAGGTGCTTGTAGTCCCAGCTACTCAGGAGGCTGAGGCAAAAGAATTGCCTAAGCCTAAGAGGTGGAGGTTACTGTGAGCTATGATGCCACAGCATTCTCCTGAGGGCAACAACTTGAGAATCTGTCTCAAAAAAAAGAAAAGAAAAGAAAAAGAAAATTATGTCTTCACCAAAATTATGTAGATTTCTTCATGGACATAGATGATATTGTGAGAGCCAATGAATTTCTAATTTTTGCTGATTCCCTCAGTGGTGAATGGAATACACACTCTTTACTCTGAGAATATAGTACATCTATAGCTACAAGAGATGTGATTCATTCCATCAAAGCCTGAGGATTTGATCATTGCCAAGTTGGAGGATCTGGTTTTTGACCTTTGCACAAACCCCAGTGGTTTCAAATAAATAAAAAGTATCAGAAAAGTTCCTTGGCAGTGAAATGACATTTTTCTGACTTCTGCTTGCCAACTTTATGCCTTCATTCTCAGCTATTACGTTACCTTGCATTGCTAACCATTTCAATGAGAAATAAATCTCATATTACTTTTATCCAAGATATTGGCAGGCTTTCTCTGAAGTGACACTTTGGAAATTGAAAATGGAAGCATTGACCACACAGAGAACATGGAATGGTAGACACTGACAGTGGAGATGAAGGACTTGATGGAGGACAGCATGCAGAGGAGCTCAGGGTGAATGCACTCAAATCTATGAATCTGAAACCTACTGTCTTCCTTAGAGTTAGAACAGTGGGAGCCAAGTGCCTGCGAGCCAGCCTCTTCCCTTCTCATCCCAAAGAGACATAGAAGAAGAAGGCATAACAATAGAAGGCTATGAGAGTGATGGGACATAATCAGCCTGTTAGACAGTTTGCTACTTCATGATTAATTTTAGTTTTATGCAGTGGTACTTGAACAGAATTAATATATTTACCTGAGTTACAGCTTGTTAATTCTCTACTCTTTTAGTATTTCATCTTGAGATAAATAGAAGATCAAGCAAGCCTTCAAGTAATCTATAGTATGTATTTATTTCATGACTGGTTTAAGGAGAGGAGGTCAGAGTATATAAAGTGTGTTTGAACATTATACCAAATATCACAAAATGTGAAGGACTAATCCAGGATACAAAAATCTTTCTTGGGGAGTAAAGTTGTAAATATGAATTATAAATTCATTTAGCATGCAATTATGAGTGTAAATCAATTTTGTGCATTATTTCCAGTTTATTGTATCTACATTCTCAGATACCATTTTTATATGTTGTAGAGTGGACTGTCTTAGATACTTTCTAAAAAACATTTACATAATTTATACCAAAATTAAAATGTTGAATTTCAAAAAAAAATCTCAGATGAGAAGGGAATGTCTTCAGTATAACTAATGGGATTTACAGATGATAGGATACATTTCAAGTGCCATATACACAACGTGGAATATTTTCAACAATCAAAAGGAATGAAGTGAACATTTATCTTACAATAGGAGTGAACCTTAAAATCAATATGATAAGGGAACAAGGCCAGTTACAAAAGACAGACAGAGTACAATTGAACTCAGAACAAAGCATCAGAACAAAGCCAATTGTGTATTAGAACTAGGGGGCAGTTGGGGGAGGGTGCTGGGGAAGATGAAGGTGAGTGCTAGTAGGTATTCACATTCTGTGGGGGCGGGAGAAGACAAAATTGTAAAATTAGATTGTGATGATAGCTGTAGAATTATGTGACTATACGAAGAAAGGCAGAATTGTACACTGACAAAGGGTGAAATACTTATTTCAATGAAACAACTTGACAAAGTTTTACAAAACTTGAGGTACTCAAAAAGCTCACAGCATAAGAAGTACCAAGGTCTTGAGAATACTTGAGTGACAGTCAATCCTCTCTTCCTGCTCATACATAGGCTAACATGAATTTACATGGAAGGCACATTGTTCCATCCTATTGAAGTTGTCATTTACTTTTTCCTTGAGACAGAGTCTGACTCCTTCTCCCTGGCTAGAGTGCCCTGACGTCATCATAGCTAACTGCAATATCTAATTCCTGGGTTCAACAGATCCTATTGCCTCAGCCTCCTGAGTATCGGGGAGGTGCCCAGTTACTTTGGTCCACCCATTTCTTCCTCCCAGAGTGTTAGGATTACCTACATGAGCCACCACTCCAGACCTTGAAGTTGGGATATTTTTCAAACTATGGTTTTTGGCCAGAGGCGGTGTTTCATGCCTGTCATCTTGGTAGTTACAGAGGCCCAGTCAGTTGGATTGTCTAAGTATCTGAACTGGAGACCAGCCTAATCACTAGTGAGATTCCCACCTCTGAAGAATAAAAAACTGCTATATGTTATGCAGGTGCCTAGAGTCCCAGCCGAGAGAATAGGTTGGCTTAATGACAACACCTAGATTGCTATGAGATATGAAACCAGGTCACCCTACTGGGCACAATAAAATGAGACTGTCTCAATACATAGAGAAAACCATTGGTAGGGAACTTAACCCTTCATTTTTACTTTTGACCATGGCCCTAGAGTTCAAATTTTCCCTTTAGATTAGATGTCACCTATAGAAATTATTCTCTCATAAGGAATTTTTTTTCCTAAAACCTCTATTAATCAAGCCTTTGGATTTTACGTAATTCTGACCCTTTGATATCGTAGAACCTTGTAGTCACTGGAAACTGCCCACACAGTGAATTTTTGACTCAAATCAGGTTTTTCATATGCCCACTAAAATCTCAAGTATACTCTCCACCTCTTCTGTTGGGCTCCTTCAATCTGGGCCAATATTCGGTTGCCCCAGTCAGTCTGAACCCAGGGACCAGACATCTCTGGACAACCCATACCTATCAGAGCAACTGGCAATATCCTACAAAACCAATCCCAAACCTGCTTGTACTGACTCATTGCTCCTTTCCCTCAAGGGCCAAAATAAATTTCCTCCTTTATATGGTCCCATACTCCAACTGCCTACTGACTTGTCCTCATACTTCGTCCCTTGAAAATTATGCCTAGCAAATTTTCTTTGTTTCTTTCTTCCTTTTTTTGATTTTTCATGAGACCAACTCTCACTCTGTTGCCAGGCTAGAGTGTCATAGCATCAGCCTAGCACACAGCAACATCCAACTCCTGCATTGAAGGGACCCTCCTGCCTCAGCCTCTGGAGCAGCTGAAACTAAAGACAAGGGCCACAACCCTTGACAACCTTTATATTTTAGTAAAAACCTGGTGTGTGATCAGGGCAGAGGTTATCTTGCTGTTTCTCAGCTTTGTCTCCAACCCTTGAGCTCAGAGGATCAGCCTACCTTGGTCTCCCAGAGCAACCACATATTTTAGCCATGCATTGCAAAAGTCATTGAGCTCTATATAAGAAATGAACTTATCAGGGGCTTTGAGGAGTTTCCAATCCTCAGGCCCCCATGAAACATAGGGATTATGTCAGGACTTTTTTGCATATCCGTGATGGAAGATATCCCCACAAATGTTTACACATCTCTTTTTTTGCTTATCAGGTTTCATTAGTGATTGTGTTGAACTTGTGGCCAAATATAACTTTTCTACTATTTATGTGCTCATGAAACCAAACTTTTGGAGACACCTGGCCTGGAGTTCAGGAATGTTGGAACTTTCCATAAAGGTTGATATTTCCAATGATTCTCATAAATAACTGCAGCTATGGAGTACACTACTGGACACAGTGCCTAACCAGATGTTGAGAGATGACCTTCAGTAGGAGGCCTACTTTCCAAAACTAGCCTAATCTAGAGAAAGAAATTAAACATGATAAAAAGTAGAACTGAGTAGGCTCGGTGCCTGTGGCTCAAACAGCTAAGGTGCCAGCCACATACACCTAAGGTGGCGGGTTTGAATCCAGCCCAGGCCCGCCAAATAACAATGACGGCTGCAACCCAAAAAAATAGCCGGGCATTGTGGCAGGCACCTGTGGTCCCAGCTACTTGGGAGGCTGAGGCAGAAGACTAGATTGAGCCCAGGAGTTGAAGGTTGCTGTGAGCTGTGATGCCACGGTACTCTACCCAGGGGGGCAGCCTGAGACTCTGTCTCAAAAAAAAAGAAAAAAAGAAAAAGAAAAGTAGAACTGAGTATTGTGTGACATACCTTTCAGGTCTGTGAAATCACTGTCTGATCTGTGGGCTCAGGTTCTTGGTCTATAACATCCCAAGGCAGCACTAAGTATAAACCATACTCTTCCACTTGCTTACAAATCCGTGATGTGAAGTGGAAAGGAAGAGTTGCTGAATGCCTTTGCTGGATATACAAACAAACTTTTAGAAGAAGGAATTGAGTGTGGAGATAAGAACCCCATACTAGTCTAACAGTTTGAACCGAACAACATACCCAGATAGCCACTACACATTCTTAGCAGGAATAAGGTTAAGCTTAAAGATGGTAACCCAGGGCAAGACCCATTGTGATGTCATCCACAGTGATAATGTTGTGACTTCATGCTGTAATGTTTTGGGATCTAAGCTTCTCATCAAACTACTAAGTGATCTTTCTGCTCACTTTAGATGGTATCCCTCAAGTGTTTTAACTGGGAAATTTCTTTTTTTGTTGTTAGTTTTCTTTAGGCTTTTATTTAATTTTCTTTTTTCTCATAAAGTCTCACTTTATTGCCCTGGGTAGAGTGCCATGGCCTCACAGCACACAGGAACCTTGAACTCCTTAGCTTAGGCAATTCTCTTGCCTTAGCCTCAAGAGTAGCTGGGACTACAGTCGCTGACACCAAGCCTGGCTATTTCTTCTTGTTTTTGTTGCACTTTGTCCCAGACTGTGTTAAAATCTGCCACCCTTGCTAAAAGGGACTGGTGTCCTACTCACTAAGCCACAATATCCCAAAGTTGGGATATTTTTCAAACTATGGTTGATTGCCAGTGGTGGTTCTTTATACCTTTCATCTTGGTGCTTTGGGAGGCCCAATCAGTTGGATTGTCTGAGTTTCTGATTTGCATATCAGCCTTAGCATTGGTGAAATCCCTATCTCTGAAGAATAAAAAGGTCTGATTTTATGCAGGCACTTAGTGTCCCACCTTAAGGCAATAGGTTCGCTTGATTTCTGTTAGTTATGATACCAGGGGACTCAACCAAGGGTAACAAAATGAGACTCTTTCTCAATACATAAATGGAGAAAACTATTGGTAAGAAAATTCTCCCTCATTTTTACTTTCGACCACGGATCTAGAATTCATATTTAACCACTGGATTAGATGTCAACTAGAGAAAATTTTTCTCATAGAGAAATTGTTTTCCTAAAGCCTGTATTAGTCAAGCCTTTGAATTTTATGTAAATCTGATCCTTTGATATCCTAGATTCTTATAGTTACTCTAAACAGGCCACATAGTGAATTCCTGACTTCAATCAAGCTTTTCATATGCACACTAAAAAACCTAGAGTACACCCTCCTCCCTTTCTGTTGGGTTCCTTCCATCTGGGCCAATATTACCTTCTCCCAATAATTCAGAGCCCATGGACCAGACAACTCTGGACAACCCCTACCCATCAGACCAACTGGCAATATCCTAATGAACCAATCGCAAACGTACTTGTCATGAGTCATTGCCCCCCCCACAGAGGCCACAACAAATGTCCTCCTTTATGTATTCCCCTATTCCATATGCCTACTGACATCTCCTCATACTTTTTCTTTTGGAAAATGCCTAGCAAATTTGCTTCCTTCCTTCCTTCCTTCCTTCCTCTCTCTCTCTCTCTCTCTCTCTCTCTCTCTCTCTTTCTTTCTTTCTTTCTTTCCCACAAGACAGAATTTCACTGTTTTGCCCAAGAGAAAATGTCGTGCCATCAGCCAATAACCCAGTGACATCCAACTTTCGGGTTAAAGGGATCCTCCTGCCTCAGCCTCTGGAGTACCTGGAACTGAAGACAAAGGCCACAATGCTTGACAACCTTTTCCATATTAGAATAAACCAGTTGGGAGATCAGGGTTGAGAGGGTGTTGCTGTTGCTCTCCCTAGTCTCTACCCACTGAGATCTTTGGATCAGTCCACCTTGGCCTCCCAGAGCATCCAAATATTATAGTCATGCATGACAAAAGTCATTGAAGTCTACTTAAGGAATTACGTTACCAGGGTCTTTGAGGAGTGTCTAATCCTCAGGCCCTAGTGACACATAGCGATTATGTCAGGACTGTTTTGCATATCCATGGTGGCAGATATCACCACAATTATGCACACATCTCTTTTTTGCTTATCAGGTTTCATTAGTCATTCTGTATTGAACGTATGGCCCCAAAAATGTTCCACTTCCTACGGAGCCAAGAAGCCAAATATTTGGACACACATGGCCTGGACATCAGGAATGTTGGACCTTTCAAGATAGGCTGATATTTCCCATGATCATTATAAATAACTGCTGGTGCAGATCACACTACTAGACAGATTGTATAACCAGAATTTGAGAGAGGAAATTCAGTGAGACACCTACCATCTGAAACAAGCTTTGTCTAGAGAAAGAGGTAAAACCTCAAAAAAAGTTGATGTAAGAAATTTTTTACATACCTGTCAGGTCTGTTAAATCACTTTCTGATCTTTGGGCTCAGAATCTTGGTCTATAACATCCCCAGGCATCACTGAGTATAAACCTCACTCTTCCATTAGCTTACACGTCCATGACGTGAAAAGGAAACAAAGGGTTTTTGTATTCATTGGCCTTAGATACAAACTTTAGAAAGCAGGAATTGAGTGTGGAGAAAAGAACCCCATTCTTGTGTAACATTTTGAAACCAACAACCAACCTGGACAGCCACTACTCATGCTTAGCAGGAATAAACTTAAGCTTAAAGATGGTAACCCAGGGCAACACCCATTGTGATGTCATCCGTGAGGACCATGTAGTGGCTTCATCCTGTAATTTCCTGGGATCCAGGTTTCTGGTCAAAGACACTAACTGGCCTTTTCTGCTCACTTTAGCTGGTGTCCTGCATGTTTTTGATCCAGGACACTTCTTAGCCCTACACCCACAGACAGAGAAGTGATCTCCCATTTGTGTCTTATTGATTCTATTGATGGTTGAGATTCCTGGCCTTTGGCTGACACAACAGTTGAAATTTTGTACAGCAGTGTTACTCCAGCTGCACCACAGCTGACAAAACTGCACGGAGTCACTTAAGTAGGATGTTATTCATTTTTTTTTTTTGAGACAGAATTTCACTTTGTCCCCCTCAGTAGAGTGCTGTGACATCACAGCTCACATCATCTCCAACTCCAGGGATTAGGAGATTCTTTTGCCTCAGCCTCCCCAGTAGCTGGAACTACAGGCACCCACCGCAATACCTGGCTATTTTTTGTTGCAATTTGGCCTGGCCAGGTTTGAACTCACCACCCTCATGGTGAGCCACCACCCCAGATATTGAAGGTGTGATGTTTTTGAAATGATACTTTGTGTCAGCAGTGGTTCTTCATTCCTCTCATCTTGGCAATTTTGGATGCCCAGTCAGTTGGATTGTCTGAGCTTCTGAATTGGAGACCAGCTAAGCACTAGTGAGATCCCCATCTCTGAAGAATAAAAAATGGCTGGGTATTATGCAGGTGCCTGTAGTACCAGCTAGTGGAATAGCTTCCCTTTATGAGAACAGTTGAAGTTTTCTGTGAGCTATGATACCAGAGCACTCACCCAAGGGCAACAAAACGAGACTCTGTCTCAGTACATAAATGGACAAAAACATTGGTAGTGGAGTTACCCCTCATTTTTACTTTTTTTTTTTTTTTTTTTTTTTTTGGTAGAGAATGGTGTCTCACACCATTTTTTGGTGTCTCACTTTATCACCCTCAGTAGAGTTCCATGGTGTCACACAGATCCACAACAAATTACATTTCCTGGGCTTAGGCAATTTTCTTGTCTCAGCCTCCCAAGTGGCTGGGACTATAGATTCCTGCCACAATTCCCAGCTATCATTTTTACTTTTGACCACAGATCTAGTGTTGAAATCTTTCCCCTAGATTAGATGTCAGGTACAGAAATTATTCTCTCACAGGGCAATTGTTTTCCTACAAACTCTATTAGGCAAGCCTTTGGATTTTATGTAACTCTGACCCTTTGATATCTTAGATTTTTATAGTTACTCTAAACTTCCCACACTGTTTATTCCTGACTCAAATCAGACTTTTCTTGTGCACGCCAAAAAATCCAGATTACAACCTTCACCTCCTATGTTGGGCTTCTCAATCTGGGCCAATATGCCCTTGTTCCAATCAGTCTAAGACAAGTGACCAGACACCTCTGGACACCTCCTACCCATAAGATCAACTGGCAATGTCCTAAGGAACCAACAGCAAATGAACTTCTGTTGACTCATTGTTCCCTCCTCCCCCTGGAGACCACAATAAATCTCTTCCCTTTTGTAGTCCTTTATTCTATCCGCCTACTGACCTTTTCTCATAATTTTCCCTAGCAAACTTTATTTATTTATTAATTTATGTATTTATTTTATTATTTTTTCATGAGACAGTCTCTTACTCTGTTGCCCAGGCTATATTGTCCATGATATCACCCAGCGACATCCAACACTTGGGTTGAAGGGATCCTCCTGCCTCATCCTCTGGAGTGGCTGGAACTACAGGGAAGGGATACAACACTTGACTACCTTTTCTTTCTTTCTTTTTTTTTTTTACATATATATGTGATTATTAGGTTTCCATATTTTGCCTTCAGAAAATTAAACAAGCTTAAGATATAATTACAACAACAATGTTTAAGATAAGGACTAGAAACGAAAACCTTGTAAAGAATGAACAAAGATAAATACATTCAGAAAAGAAATCAGATGAGTGCTGCATTGAAATATTAAGCAATAATAATAATAATAATGCAAAGAAAGTAACATTCAAATTCTCAAATAAGAGTGTGTTTATTATAGAATGCTTTGACTCTGAGGATCAGTATGGAGTTACCAGTTAACTTCTTCTTATTTTTTTTCCAAAGTATCAAAAAATAGACAACTAATATTTATAAATAAAAGTAAAAGATAATTTAAAAAACAGATCATTTCAAATTTTATAGACAATAGAAAAAGAAGAAATACTTCAAATTATTCAATTTAATCTGGATACACCTGATATTAAAATTGGAGAAAATATATTAGTATAAAGGGGAAGTGACAGACATTTTTCACTTATAAATGAGGATGTAATATCCTAAACAACATATTAACAAGTTGAATTAAAAATTAATGTTTAGGGTGGCACCAGTGGCTCAAAGGAGTAGGCGCTGGCCCCATATGCCGGAGGTGGTGGGTTCAAACCCAGCCCTGGACAAAAACTGCAAAAAAAAAAAAATCTTTAATTAATATACTTTAGTCAAAATTAAATCCAATTTATGTAAGAATTAGTCACTATTTGCTTTTCTTTTCTTTTTTTTTCTTCTTTTCCTTTCTCTCATTTCCTCCCTTCTTCTATGTCTGACTTCCCTTTACCTCATGTCCCATCATGCCTTTAATTGTCATTAATTTTCCTCATATCAAAGTTGAATACGTAGGATTCATACTTCTCCATTCCTGTGAGGCTTCACTAAAAATATTGTGTTCCACCTCCATCCAGGATAGTACAAATGCTGCAAAATTTCCATCTTCTTTAATGGCTGAATAATATTTCATGATATACATATACCGCAGCTTACCAATCCATTCCTGAGTTGAAGGACATTAAGGCAGCTTCCACATTTTAGCAATTGTAAATCTGGCTGCGATAAACACCCTAGTACATTTGTCATTATAATAAAAGGTTTTTTTTTTTCTCCTTATGGATAGATGCCCAGTAATGTGATTGCAGGATCAAATAGGAGGTCTAGGTTGAGTTCTTTGAGGTTTCTTCATACTTCCTTCCAAAAAGCTTGGATTACTTTGCAGTCCCCCCAGCAATGCAAAAGCATTCCTTTCTCTCCACATCCATGCCAGCATCTGCAATTTTTTTTATTAAATCATAGCTGTGTACATTAATGTAACCATGGTATACAGAATGGTGTTTTCATATACAATTTTAAATATTTTCATCAAACTGGTTAACTTAGCCTTCATGTCATTTTCTTAGTTATTGTGTTAAGACATTTATATTCTACTTTTAGAAAGAATCATTTATACCCTTGTGAGATAAACCAGAGGCGTGATCCCTTTAATAACCCTCCCTCCACCCATCCCCCCTACCATCCCTTTCCCCCTCCCTGTATTCTTAGGCTATAATTAGGTTATTGCTTTCATATTAAAGCTATAAATTAGTTTCATAATAGGGCTTAGTACATTGGATATTTTTTTCTTCCATTCTTGAGATACTTTGCTAAGAAGAACATTTTCCAGCTCCATCCATGTAAACATGGAGGTAAAATCTACATCTTTCTTTATGAGTGAATAGTATTCCATGGTATACATATGCCACAATTTATTGATCCATTCATGGATCGATAAGCATTGAACTTCAATAAACATTCTGATATAAATATCTTTATTGTAATGTTATTTTTGGTCCTCTGGATATGTACCTAATAAAGGAATTTCAGGATCAAATGGCAGCTCTATTTGTAGTTCTCTAAGTGTTCTCCAGACATCTTTCCAAAAGGAGCGTATTAGGTTGCATTCCCACCAGCAGTGTAGAAGTGTTCCTTTTTCTCTGTATCCATGCCAGCATCTCTAGTTTAGGGATTTTGTGATATGGGATAATCTTCCTGGAGTTAGGTGAAAGTGCAGGGAAAACACTTGAAGAAATTGGCCTGGGCGAATTTTTTCTGAGACGGACCCCACGGGCAATTGAAGCAACATCAAAAATACACTACTGGGACCTGATTAAACTAAAGAGCTTCTGTACAGCCAAGAGCACAGTAAGTAGGGCATGCAGACAGCCCTCAGAGTGGGAGAAAATATTTGCAGGTTATGC
>CAUYQV010009158.1:0-18350 GCA_963574575.1 Galagoides demidoff | reverse complement strand
AGACAGTCTTATTCTGTTGCCCTGGGCTCAAGCAATCCTGTTTTTGCCTCAGCTGCCTCAGCCTAACTCAGCATAACCTAGTGTTAGATGAGGTCATGAGGGTGGGCCCCCATGATAGGATTAGTGCCACTTTTTTTTTTTGAGACAGAGCCTCAAGCTGTCCCCCTGGGTAGAGTGCAGTGGCATCACAGCTCACAGCAACCTCCAACTCCTGGGCTCAAGCGAGTCTCCTGCCTCTGCCTCCCAAGTAGCTGGGACCACAGGCGCCTGCCACAACGCCTGGCTTTTTTTTTTTTTCTCTTTTGGGTTGTAGCCATCATTGTTGTTTGGCAGGCCCGGGCTGGATTCAAACCTGCCACCTTAGGTGTATGTGGCTGGCGCCTTAGCCACTTGAGCCACAGGTACCGAGCCAATTAGTGCCATTTTAAGAAGAGACTCCAGAGAGCTTGCTCTCTCTCCACCATGCAAGGACACAGTGAGAAGGTCCATAAGCCAGGAGGGGATCCTTCGCCAGGAACCCAACCAGCCAGTACCCTGATCTTAGACTTCCAGCCTTTATGAAAAACAAATCTCTCTTGTTTAGGCCCCTCCCCCCAATCTATGGTATTTTGTTAAGCAGCCCAAGTTAAGTAAGACACACCCTCATTACACCAATTCTTCCCTATTTGAATTTGACCTCCTCATTCTGTGGCTCCATTTCCCCATCAGTAAAATACATATTCCAATTTTTTTTTTTTGAGACAGAGCCTCAAGCTGTAACCCTGGGTAGAGTGCTGTGGTGCATGGTGTCATAGCTCACAGCAACCTCCAACTTCGGCTCAACCGATCCTCTTGCCTCAGTTTTTCTATTTTTAGTAGAGACAGGATCTTGATTTTTGGCTCGGGCTGGACTGGAACTCGTGAGCTCAAGCAATATACCTGCCTCAGCCTCCCAAAGTGCTGGGATTATAGGCATGAACCCCTGCACCTGTCCTTTTTTACCTTTTATCCAGGTAAAAAGGGTACATATCCAGGAAAGGGTACAATTCATAAATGTATACCAAGATGGCTTTTCAGACTGAACATACCCACAGGACCGGCCTTCAGCCCAAAAGATGGAACATTACTAGCTTCCCCAAAATCTCGCTTGGGTGTCAGTTACTAATCTTCTCCACCTGCTCCCCATGCCCCAAAGTAACTCCTACCCTCACAGCATAGATTAGCTCTACCTATTTTTGTTGTTTAAACCACAGCTAATGCTATTGGCACTGGGCCAGTTTGGGGCTCCCATGAACCAGATTGCCATTGTGTCCCCATACACATCTTTCTTTTTTTTTTTGAGACAGAGCCTCCAAGCATCCATAGTTACACACTGAGCAGGGGAGCCAACGGATCTTTCTGCATGTTCAGCCTTAGCTAATAATGCCAAACAGCTTTCCAAAGTAGTAGTTCCATTTTCATGTCCACCTATAGTAAATAAGCACTCCAGGTACTCTATGCCCTCATCAGCATTTCATATTGTCAGGGGTTTTTTTTTTATATCTTAGTTGTTGTAGAGACTGAAATGGCATCTTACTGTGGTTTTAATTTCCTTTCCCTAATACCTAATAACGAGTGATGCTACACATATTATTAAACATCATCACTTCTTTTTGAAGACCATGTTCAAACCTTTCAATTTCAATGATGTTTTTTTGGTGAGGATTCTATAAGTTTATTTTCTAAGGGCTCAGAACAGTGTTTCTTAACTAGACATGATTCTACCCACTAGGATATACTTGGTGATATCTGGAGACATTTTTTACTTCTTACAACTGGGGGAGGGTAGTGGTATTCAGTGGGTGGAGGCCAGAGATGATGCCCTACAGGGCCCAGGACGGTCCCCACCACAGAGGATGATGTCCACAGGGTTGAGACTGAGGAGCCCTGGCTTAGAACAATACATGGTCTGTTTGTATGCACTGACTAAATAAAGCAGGGCAGCTGGGAGCAGGGGCACTCACCGATCACCTGCAGGCTCTGCTTGGTGTGCTTGGCGTAGATGTTGTAGAGCTGTTTCTTGAGTTTCATGATCTCCTCTGCCTGGATGGCAATGTCTGTGGCTTGGCCCTGAGGGACATCCCAAGTGGAGTGAGAGGTCAAAGGCCAGAATCAGTGTCACCCCCTCATGAAGAGGCTCAGGATGAGGACTTGGGAGACCTCCCTTGGTTTTGGGCTTCCAGTTTTCAGGCAGAGACAGGGATCGTCACATCTTTCCACATCTTGCTTTTTCCTGCCACTGGAAGGCCTTCTTGGCTATACTAAGCATATTCTCTTATTTTCTGCATCTGGGGCCTTGCAGACTGGAGAAAAGCACCTTCCAGGCCTAGCTAATTCTTAGAGACAACAAAAAACTCACTGCCCAGCATACCTTTCAAATGCAAACCACCAAATCCAGAGTCCACACCCCCCAACCATCTCCCTCATTGAGCTCTCATACTACAAGCCACTGTCCCCACCTTCCCCACTCTAATCACCCAGGGCTGGGTACCAGACAACTAAAGACAGTCCCTACACCCCAGAGCCTAAAATAATGATTCAAACTAGGCCATCCTGAGTCTGCTTACCCTGTCTTGCCTGTTGCTTCCTACAGAGGCCACAATGCAGACTTCTGCCCACGTTTCCCCCTCCTTCCCTCTGCACGCCTCCCCCCACCCCCCCACCACGACCCTGGTGATTCCTCTCTGTGTGGTCCTGCATGGCATGCAATGGCTTAGTATGTCCCCTCTTCTTGGGATCTAAGTAACAAGCTACTTCTTCTTTTTCTTTCTTTTAGAGACAGAATCTCACTTTGTTGCCCTTTGTAGAGTACTGTGACATCACAGCTCATAGCAACCTCCAGCTCTTGGGCTTAGGCAATTCTCTTGCTTAAGCCTCCTGAGTAGCTGGGACTACAGGTACTCACCACAACGCCCAGCTGTTTTTTTATTGCAGTTTGGCCAGGGCTGGGTTCAAACCTGCCACCCTCAGTATATGGGGCTGGCACCTTACTCACTGAGCCACAGGTGCCACCCACAAGCTATTTTTTCAATGGCAGTTGTCTCCCAATCTGTTGGCCTCACCATATGTGAACAAATAACAAAACCTCCATTTTAAAACACTGACATCCACACCTGACTTCTGCCCAGTCAGTCTGTACCCAGACCCTGTCCTGTATCCCACCAGCAGCTTACAGCCCAGCACTCACCCGAGCGCCTCCAGACGGCTGGTGGATCATGATGCGGGAGTTGGGCAGTGAATGGCGCATGCCCGGGCTGCCTGCAGCAAGGAGCAGGGAGCCCATGCTGGCGGCCTGGCCCACACACCATGTGCAGATGGGGTTCAAAATGTACTGCATCGTGTCGTAGATGGCCAGGCCTGCAGTCACCACTCCACCTAAGGGCAGGAGTGTGAATGAGGGGCCAGGTAGAAGCAGCCTTTTGAAACAGAGGTAAAAGGGGCTCATTCCTGTAATCCTAGCACTCTGGGAGGTCAAGGCAAGTGGATTATTTGAGCTCAGGAGTTCGAGACCAGCTTCAGCAAGAGACCCTGTCTCTAAAAGTTGTGGTGGGCGCCTGTAGTCCCAGCTACTTAGAAGGCTGAGCCAAGAGGATCACTTAAGCCCAAGAGTTTGAGGTTACTATGAGCTATGATGCCACAGCAATCTACTAAGGGTAAGAAAGTGAGACTGTCTCAAAAATAAATAAATAAATAAATAAAGTAGAGGTCATAGAGGCAGATGTCACCAGGGTTAGGGAAGAAACAGGAACAGGCAACACATGGGGCAAAAAGGACAGTGTTTGTTGCAGAGTCAGGTGTTGCCACACAAGCACATGAGCCCACTGAGACCAGAGCTCCCAAATTTCCAAAAGAAACTACAAACCAGAAGAGAGTATCAGCTAAGAGTGAAGGTTCAGGAGCCAGCCTGCTTGGGTATAAACCCTGGCTGGGCAATTTATTATCTGTGTGACTGTGAACAAGTTACTCAGACCCTCTGACCACAGTCCCTCCAAGTAGACTGGAGATAACTAAATCATCTGCCCTATGTGGGCTTGCTATAAGGACAAAATAAGTTAAATATATATGAAATACTTTAAAAAATGCCTGGTGTATGGCTGGGCATCATATTTCACCCAGTACTCTGGAAGGCTGAGGCCAGAGGATCCCTTGACCTCAGCAAAATTGAGACCCCCATCTGTACTATTTATGAAAACCAGCCAGGCATTGTGGCAAGTGCCTATAGTCCCAACTACTCAGGAGGCTGTGGCAAGAGAATCGCTTGAGCCTAGGAGTTTGAGGTTATTATGAGCTAGGCTGAAATGATGGTACTTCTAGCCTGAGCAATAGGGTGAGACTGTCTTAAAAAAATAATAATAATAAATACCTGGCTTGGTGCCTATAGCTCAGTGGTTTGGGCGCCAGCCACACACACCAAGGCAGGTGGGTTCGAAACCTGGGCAGGCCTGCTAAACAACAATGAAAACTGCAACCAAAAAAATAGCCAGGTGTTGTGGCAGGCACCTGTAGTCCCAGCTACTTGGGAGGCTGAGGCAAGAGAAACGCTTAAGCCCAAGAGTTTGAGGTTGCTGTGAGCTGTGATGTCCCTGCACTCTACTGAGGGTGACAATGAGACTCTGTCTAAAAAAAAAAAAAAAAAAACCCAGTATAGTGAAGTGCTCAATCAAAATTGCCTACTCTCTAAGCCACATGTGGTGGTGTGCACCTGTAGCTCCAGCAACTTGGGGAGGCTGAGGCAGAGGTTTTGCTTGAGCCCAGGAGTTTGAGGCTGCAATGACCTATAATTGCACCACTTCACTCCAGCTTGCATTACAGAGTGACACCCTGCCTCTAACAAAATAATTTTTTTTAAGTTTTTTTTAAAAATTGGCTAGTCCCTTAAATCCACCAATTTTAAAAGGTGAGCCAGGTCAAGTTGGCAAAACACTAAGTTTGGGATTATAGACGTGCATTCTGTGGGTGAATTTTAGATTTCAAAGCAAGCAACAGGTACCTTTGGGGTAGTTTAAAGACACTTGAGATTCTGAAGTTCTGGATCCTTTCCCCAGACAGTGAACATACCTCACTAGGGATTTTGGTCCCTGAGTCACCTATGGGTCCTGAGGAGTGACCATGACACCCAGGAAAGGGTCTGCTCACCAGGGCTGTTGATGTACATGTGGATGGGCTTCTTGTTGCTCTCTGACTGCAGGAATAGCAGCTGTGCAATAACAAGGCTGGCAACGCTGTCATCGATCTGCAGGTGGGAATGGGGGGGGTATCCTCAGATTGGAGATGGTGAAAGAGTTTTAAGGAAGGGGCCTGGGAGATGGAGCTAGTGATGGGGTTCAGAGCCCAAGTGAACCCAAGTAAAAGGTGTCAGGAAGGATTCAGGACCCAGAAGGGATAGAGGGCTGGGACTCAAGTGGGTCGGAGCACAAAAAGAGGGGAATCCGGATACAGGAAGGGAAAGGGTCAGAATGGTCGAGGACAGGCACTGTAGCCCAGGAATGGGGAGGAGATGAAAGGTGTCAGGGAGAGGTAGTCAGAGATACAGAGCAGAGGGCGTGAGGAACGGGGCAGGGGACTGAGGGCCAGGAACGGAGTCAGAGAGGCAGTTGGGAGGGTTTGTACCCAGAGCGGAGTCTGGGATGAAAGCCTAGAGGGAGATCGCGGCGTCGGGAAGGAGGTGCTCGAGGGGTCGGAGCAGGCGCAGAGGGAGGGTCCCGGCGCGGGCGCTCACCGGGCCCATGACGCACACGATGCGCTCCCGCAGTAGCCGCGAGTAGATGTCATAGGCGCGCTCGCCACGGCCCTGGAGAAAATGAAGGAGGTGAGGGTCACTCCTCCCCCAGGGCCCTCGCCCCAAGCCCACACGCCGCGTCTCCGCCCGGCCGCTGTACCGTCTGCTCCACCACGATGGGAATGAGCGGGAGAGCGAAGGCCGGCGTCGCGTGCAGGCTCCGAGGTAGGGCCAGGCTGTTCTTGGGTATCTGCTGCAGCGGCCGCTGCATGAGGAAGCGAGCGGCGAGACGAGGCCCCATCGCTGGGCCCCTGCCAGCGGCTACTCTGGCCCCCTTAGCCAATATTCCGTGCCACATCCCTCCGATCGTCCGTTTCGGCTTCCGTCCGATGGCGAAACTACAACCCCCGGCGTGCTTTGCTCACGAAAAGCACGCTCGCTAAGCCGTTCACTTCCGGGAAACTGGGCGGGCACTGCTGGGGGCGGGGCGATTCTGGGGCGGAGCCTGAAGGGGGAGTGGCCAGAGTAGGAAGTAGCTGCTGGGCGGGAGCAGGAGAATTTGTAGATCCACCAGTTTGAGTCCTCTTGCGGATCAATTGTTTTAGTTTTTTTGTTTGTTTGTTTTGCAGCTTTTGGCCGGAGCTGGACTTGAACCTTCCAACTCCAGCATATGGGGCTGGCGCCCTACCCTTATGAGCCACAGGCACCGCCCTGTTTTAGTTTTTTTAATTAAAAAAAAGTGCCTCAACGGTTAGGGTGCCAGCCACATACACCAGGGCTAGCGGGTTCGAACCCAGCCCCGGCCTGCCAAACAACAACGACAACCCAGAACAACAAAAAGGAAATAGCTGGGTGTTGTGGTGGGTGCCTGTAGTGCCAACTACTTAGGAGGCTGAGGCAGGAGAATCGCTTAAGCCCAAGAGATTGAGGTTGCTGTGAGATGTGATGTGACAGTACTCTACTAAGGGCGACAAAGTGAGACTCTCTCTCAAAAACAAACAAAACAAAACATATATGTTGAGACAGGGTCTAGTTTTGTCACCCAGGTGAAACGCAGGGGCCTGATCACAGTTCACTGCAGCCTGGGACTCCTGGTCTCTAAGGGATCCTCCCACACCAGCTTCCAGTGTATCTGGGCCTACAGGTGCGAGCCACTGTGCCTGGCCCCCTCTTAGTTGTCTATTTTTTATTATTTAAGAAATCAGGTACCGGGAGGCACCTGTGCCTCAAAGGAGTAGGGCACCAGCCCCGTATACCAGAAGTGGTAGGTTCAAACCTGGCCACGGCCAAAACTAAAAAAAAAAAAAAAAAAATTAGCTCCAGCCTGCCCACAGCTCATCTGAAGTAGGAAACCATAAAGAACTCAGCCTGGGCATTGGCCTCAAAGAACTTCCAGTCTGGTGGGGCCGACTCTGACTGAGAACGCCCCTTCCACTTTCGGTTGCCTGTGGGATAGAGAGAAGGACCCCAGGCTGTGGGAGCCCAGAGGTTGGTGTTGTGGACTCTGTGAAAGCTGTCCTCAGAGGAGTGGATTTTGGAACTGAGCTTTGAAGGATAAGTAGGAGTTTGTTAGCTGGGGAAAAGGCATTCCCAGCAGAGGGAAGAGAATGGACAGAGAGTGGAAGGAGGAAGATTCCTGGTAATGCTGGGACCTTTATTCCTCCTTCTAGACCTTCTCAAGGCAGATCTTTTTTCATCTGTCAGCTCAAATGTCATCTAAGAGGTGCCTCTTATTTTGTGTCCAGTATCTAGAATAGTGCTGTCACACAGCTTATCAAATAGATAATGAACCAAGAGATGAAGAGGTGGTAAGGGAGGAAGTTTAGGAGAAGAGGCTTTGGAGGCATCTGCAGAATGGGGATAATGATGAGCTGCCTCCTAGAGTTGTGCATAACATCCTCAGGAAGTGTCCAGAAATGCAATAAGTGCTCAATTTGAATTAACTATTGATATATATTAGCTATTGAGGTGTGATATCAGGGACTCTGGGGATCTGAGAGGTCCTCCCAGTCTATTTGAAGTGGATTTTAACGTACAAGTTAAGAGTTCTCCAGAATGCCTAAGTGCTGGACTCTTAAACTCGATACTGGGTCCTGCAGATAACAGTAGTCTTGCATTCTCTGTGACCTCAAGAGGACTTCAGTCTGATGAGGAGATAGAAGAGGACGCAGATACTCCCAGCCCCATACAATCAAGGGCAAAACAGAGGGAAGGTCACGAAGGTGGAAGAGTTTGGAGGAGGCCTTGAAAGTACCCAAGGCAGAAGACCCAGATAAAGCCAAATGCTGGCAGGCAGGACCTCACTGTGGAGAGCTGGCATTTGGGCTCAGAGGGTGGTGCCCCACAGTCTGGAAACTCACCTTTATTTCCAGCTGGGACTAAGGAGGTGAGTGGGCAGCAGCTGTCCCAGTTTCTACTGTGAGTCAGGTGGGTGGCCCTGCCCAGCTGGTTCCCCTGGGGCCTTAGCTCCTACTCCACCCTGGAGAGAAGGGCCAGGCCTCAAGCTACTACCACCCCCACGGCCCTTTCCCTGGACACTTCCCTGCACCCACCCTGCCCTCCCAGCCTCTGAGGTGGGGTCTTCATTGCTATCTCTTCTTCCCTGCCCCCTTTGTTTCATCTCTACCTCTAGGCAGTTCAACTGCTTATCACCTTCATCAGTACCATCCTGGCCTCTCAACAGCTCCCTACTGAGTGTCCCAGCTTACCTGTGTCCCTGTGCCCTGCTGTCTTTTCTTTATTCCACAACCTGCTTGATCCTTGAGAAAGCTGAATTGAAACATGGCTCCCCAGGACTCTTCCAACCTCTCCCCTCATCTCCTTCCAGCCTCCCTTCCCCACTGGACTCCAGCAGCCACACTGGTCTGCATTCTCTTCCTCAAAAACGGCAAGCTCCATTCAGCACAAGGCCTTTGCTTTACTCTGCTTGGAGTCTAGCTCCTACCCAGCGTGTATATCTCAGCTCAAATACCATCCCTTAAAGAAGCCTTCCCACATCACCTTTGCAAATGTCCTAGGTACTCTTTAGAATGTTAGCTTTGTTAGTCTTCTGCACTTTGCTACTGTCGAAAACAAACGAACTCCACTAATTCATTTCTTTTTTGCAGTTTTTGGCCAGGGCTGGGTTTGACCCATAACCTCCAGCATCTAGGGCTGGCGCCCTACTCCTTTGAGCCGCAGGCACCTCTCATTTGTTTCTTGATTGTCTGTAGAATGTTCCCATTCAGCTCAGTAGTCTTTAGGATAGCGTTCATCTAAACTTTTTGATTAGAACTTAATAAGGAGAAACATACCTTATATAGTGTCTGAATACATGAAAGTACAAAAGTTTTATGAAGTTATCCTTCATAAATTCCTTTTTTAATTTGTATTTATTTATTTTTTTATCTTTTTGAGACAGAGTCTCACTCTGTTACCCTGGGTAGAATACCATCTCTTGGCTCGGCACCTGTAGCACAGTGGTGAGGGCGCCAGTCACAGACACCAAAGTTGGTGGGTTCGAACTCAGCCTGGGACAGCTAAACAGCAATGGCAACTGCAGCAAAAAATAGTCAGGCATTGTGGCGGATGCCTGTAGTCCCAGCTAATTGGGAGGCTGCAGCAAGAGAAACGCTGAGCCCAAGAGTTTGAGGTTGCTGTGAGCTGTGACTTCACAGCATTCTACCCCGGGTGACATAGTGAGACTGTATCAAAAAAAAAAAAAATGCCATCCTCTTGCCTCAGCTTCCCAAGTAGCTAGGAGTATAGGCATGTGCTACCACATCTGGCTGTTTCTTGTTGTTGTTGTTGTTGTTTGTTTGTTTCTATGACTTTTTTAAATAGAAAAAGAAAAGACCCTCATCCAGGTTAGAGATGGGGTCTTGCTCTTGCTCAGGCTGGTCTTGAACTCCTGAGCTCATCAATCCACCCACGTCAGCCTTCCAAAATGCTAAGATTGCAAGCATGAGCCATCACACCTGGCCTTAATTCTGTTTTCAGAGGCAAGGATTATTCTGTTGCCCAGGCTGAAGTGCAATGGTGTGATCATAGCTCACTGCAGCCCTGAACTCCTGGGCTCAAGTAATCCTTCTGCCTCACCCTCCTGAATAGTTGGTACTACAGGTATGCACTGCCATGCTCAGCTAATTTTTAATTTTTTTTTTTTAAGAGACGGAGTCTTGCCCAGACTGACCTTGAACTTCTGGCCTTAAGTGGTCCTCCTGCCTTGGCCTCCCAAAGTGCTGGGATTACAAGCATGAGCCACTTTACTTGGCTTTATCCTTACTTTGAGCAATGTCCTCTGATATTTTCTATTCTGTTAGTCTATTATAACCTTGGTACTATTGAAATTCTGAGTTGGAGAATTCTTTGGGAAGAGGAAAGGGTGTCCTGGGCACTGCAGGGCGTTGAGCAGCTCTCTGGACTCTGCCCACTCTGTGCCAGGAGCCCCCAGCCCTCTCCCCATCATTACAATAGAAATGCCTCAGATATTGCTAAGTGCCCTCCAGAGGCCAAAGTTGCTTCCAGTTGAGAAACACTAAATTAAAGTGGGTAGTGACCTGAAACTGAAAAAAAAAAAAAAGCAACTTCTTTTTTTATTGTTTCGGGTTAATTAAGGGTACAAAGAATTAGGTTACCCTCTTATAATTGTGTCCCACCCCCATAAAAAGCAATTTTGAACAGTGCCTGGCACATTGTAGGGACTCCATAAATATATATTTTTACACAAGGTATATATATATATTTTTCCTGAGTCAGAGTCTCACTCTATTGCTCAGGTTAGAGTGCTATGGTGTCAGCCTAGCTCACAGCAACCTCAAACTCCTGGATTCAAGCCATCCTCCTGCCTCAGTCTCCTAAGTAACTGAGACTACAGGGGCTTGCCACAACACCTGGCTAATTTTTCTGTATTTAGTAGAGACAGGGTCTCACCCTTGTTCAGGCTGATCTCAAACTCCTGAGCTCAAGGGATCCTCCTGCCTCAACAACCCAGGGTGCTAGGATTTTATATATATATATATGTGTCTTCTGTCTTTTTTTTAATATGTTTCCCAGGCTGGTCTCAAATTCCTGATCTCAAGCAATCCCCTACTCAGCCTCCTAAAGTGGGAGGATTACAGGGAAAGCCACCACCCTCCGTAAGTATTTATTTATTCATTTGAGACAGAGTGTCTCTGTGTTGCCCTAGTAGAGTGCTGTAGCATCACAGCTCACAGCAAAGTCAACTCTTAGGCTTAAGCAATTCTCTTGCCTCAGCATCCCAAGTAGCTGGGACTATAGGTGCCCACCACAATGCCTAGCTATTTTTTTTTTTTTTTGTAGTTGTTATTGTTGTTTAGCAGGCCCAGGCCAGGTTGGAGCTTGCCAGCCCCTGTGCATGTGGCCAGCATCCTAACCACTGAGCAGCAGGCACTGAGCCTTCCATAAGTATTTAATGTTTTATTCCTCCAAACTATGTTTACTCAGTAAGTTCTGAATGAATGAATATTTTGGCTCTCACCTGTAAATCAGCCTGTCCTACTGGTTTTTGGTTATCATTCTATGATCAGAGAGAAGCTCTGATTGCAGTTACCTTTCCTAGGGTGAATGCAAATGGGCCTATTGAATTGAATTTTATATTTGATATAAATTGAAAATTAAAAAAGAAAAGGATCTTTAGATACGCCAATAATGCATAAAATAGAAGAAAAACAGAAAAGAAAAGGAAACAGAACTAAGAGGTTGTGGATAAAGGATACTCCAAAAGGCTCAGCGCCTGTGGCTCAAGTGGCTAAGGCACCAGCCACATACACCTAAGGTGGTGGGTTCGAATCCTCAGCCCGGGCCTGCCAAACAACAATGATGGCTGCAACCAAAAAATAGACAGGCGTTGTGGCAGGCGCCTGTAGTCCCAGCTACTTGGGAGGCGGAGGCAGGAGACTCGCTTGAGCCCAGGAGTTGGAGGTTGCTGTGAGCTGTGATGCAACCAGCATCCAGCAATCAGCTCTGTCTCAAAAAAAAAAAAAAATATTCCAATAAACAGCTTGCTACAATTTCTAGGAACTAAATTGACATTGCATTTCAGATTCTCACATCCACTTCTCATTATTAATTTCTAGGAAATGATCAAAGGGGTGCACCAAGATTTGGCCACAAGGTTGCTTATGGCAGAGTTGTTTATATACCTGTTGTTTCAGTTAGCTATTTCTGCCTAACAAATTTTAAGAATTTGACACAAACACAGCTCATTATTTCTCACAGTTTGAGAATCTAAGTGGGACTCAGCTAAGTGATTCTGCCCCATGGGGTTTGCTGGAGCTGGAACATCTGTGATGAATATTTTTCTGTCACAAATCTAGAGCTCTAGTTGGGCTGGCCTGGCATCTCTCTCTCCACATGCCTACTTGGGCTTTCTCACAGCATGGTAGTCTTTACTCTACCTATGGCTGTGGGCTTCGGAGAGTTAGCAGAAGCTACCTGCCTTCTGGCTTAGAAGTCACATGGCAGCTTTCCTGCCATATTTCATTGCTTAGAGCAAGTCACATGCCACACCCAAATTCAAGGGTTGGAGAAAAGGACATTGTGGGATGGAAAGAACTGATGATGGCCATCTTTGGAGACAAGTCTATCACACTGCATTACGAAGAGTTGGAAATAAATGTCAGTAAGATGGCTGGGCATGGTGGCTTACACCTGTGATCCCAGCACTCTGGGAGGCTGAGGTGTGAGGACCATTTGAGCTCAAGAGTTTGAGACCACCCTGAGTAAGAGAACCCCCTCTCTACTAAAAATACAGAGGGTACCCCAAAAAGTATACACATTTTAAAAAAGGAAAAACCTGTATTAAATTTTATTTATTTAGTTAGTTATTTTTGAGACAGAGGCTCACATTATTGCCCTTGGTAGAGTGCTGTGGCATCATAGCTCATAGCGACCTCACTTGGGTACAAGTGATCCTCTTGCCTCAACCTCCCAAGTAGCTGGAATTACAAGTGGTTACCACAATACCTGGCTATTTTTTTTTTTTAGAGATGGGGTCTTGCTCTTGCTCAGGCTGGTCTGGAACTCTTGAGCTCAGGCAGTCCCCTGCCTCGGTCTCCCAGACTGTTGGGATTACAGGCGTGAGCCACCACACCTAGACTGTATTAAATTTGTAATATTCAAGTCATGTTTGACTTCTTTAATTACAAGAAGTATTCAATGTGACTTGTATTCATTTTTTTTTTTTTTTGTAGAGACAGAGTTTCACTTTATCGCCCTTGTAGAGTGCTGTGGCATCACACAGCTCACAGCAATCTCCAACTCCTGGGCTTACTCAATTCTCTTGCCTCAGCCTCCTGAGTAGCTAGGACTACAGGTGCCCACCACAACACCCAGCTATTTTTTTGTTGTAATTTGGCCGGGGCCAGGTTTGAACCTGCCACCCTCAGTATATGGGGCCAGCGCCCTACCTGCTGAGCCACAGGCGCCACCCAGTATTCATTTTTGTTATATATATAGAGAGAGAGTATTACATTTTTAGTATAGTTTGCTTGTTTCTTTCTTTTTTGTTGTTGTTCGTTTGGGTTTTTTTGTTTGTTTTTTTTGAGACAGAGTCTCACTATGTCATCCTGGGTAGAGTGCCATGGCATCACAGGTCACAGCAACCTCAAACTCTTGGGCTTAAGTGATTCTCTTGTCTCAGCCTCCCAAAAAGCTGGGACTACAGGCACCTGCCACAACTCCTGGCTATTTTTGTTGTTGTTGTTGCAGTTGTCATTATTAATTTAGCTGGCCCAGGCAGGGTTCAAACCCGCCAGCCTTGGTGCATGTGGCTAGCACTGTAACCAGTGTGCTTATAGGCACTGAGTCAGTTTGCTTATTTCTTAAAATGTGTCTATGTCTTTTTGACACCCTCTGTAACAAAAATTAGCAGGGTATTGTGGCAGGTGCCTGTGGTCCCAGCTACATGGGAGGCTGAGGTAAAAGGATCACTTGCTCAGGAGTTTGAGTTTGCTGTGAGCTATAATGATACCACTCACTCTACCTGGGTGATAGGGCAAGACTCTGTCTCAAAAAAAAAAAGGTCTGTAAGAAGACACTAGTCAAATGGCTTAATTTTAAAGTTAAACCAAATGATCAAATATTCATATTGTGAAATACAGCCCATATTTACTGAGTGCCTTCTCTGGTTGAGGTTTTATTAATTAGTTATGACAGTGAGGGAGAGAAGTCTCAATGACTTAGAAGATAGAAATGTCTTTCCCTCCAAGTAGCCATCTCGACATTGCCATCCAGAGTCTGTAGGGTGGCTCTATCATATGAATTCTCCATTAGCCAGAACTTAGTTGCATGACCACACTTTGCCACAGAGGATATTGGGAAATTTGTCTACCCCATTGATATTCACTGGGCATCGACTGACTGTGTGCATAGCACTGGGGCAGAGCAGGAAACAAAGCAGGCAAGTGCAAACAAAGGTAAAAATTCATGCCTCCACAAAGCTTCATTCTGTGTCACCCAGATTCCCCTTCAAGGAGGGATTTGCTGCCTAACTGAAGGATGTATGGTAAGCCTCCCGATTCCACTGTTATGGATAGCCTCAGCTGCACAGTGCCACCTCTCTCTAAGTCCCATTTGTCCCAAGACAGCCCCACACCCACTGTTGGGGCAAGGAAGAGAAATAAAGGTCTGGACATTCTGAGTTAATGTGAAATGCTCTGAGCTCCCTGTTGTCGGTGAAGGCATCATCCTGCTTCAATCCCAGTTCACTGTCCCCCTTGCCCCAGTCCTGCTTGCTGTTTCCTTTGACAGCTCTTAATGGCTAATAAAGATCTTGTTCCCCAAATTCAGCATCCTCTTCCTAAGAGCCCAAATGATAACAAAGAGCTTCATCATCCTTTTTATGGCTGTAGTATATTCCATGGTATAAAAGACCCATAATTTATTTAGGTGGTTCCTTGCAGATGGATGTTTTCCTTGTGAGAAATAATTTTGTTTTCCTCTTATCAGATGTGTCTTTGAAGAGACTTGTCTGCCTTGGACAGCCCCAGTGCTCAGCCTTTCATCTTCTTTATCTACATCCCTCTTGGGAATCTGATCCAGCCTCATGGCTTGAAGTACATGTGTATGTCCTTAAATGTCTCCTAGGTTTGCCTTCCTCATCCAGATGTCTCACTTGAGCTCCAGACCCACCTCTGTCCTGCTTCTGTCAGATATCGAATTAAGATCCTCAAAATTGGCTCGGCGCCTGTGGCTCAAGAGGCTAAGGTGGCGGGTTCGAATCCAGCCCGGGCCTGCCAAACAACGATGGCTGCAACCAAAAAATAGCCGGGCGTTGTGGCGGGCGCCTGTGGTCCCAGCTACTTGGGAGGCAGAGGCAGGAGACTCGCTTGAGCCCAGGAGTTGGAGGTTGCTATGAGCTGCGATGCCAGGGCACTCTACCCAGGGGGACAGCTTGAGGCTCTGCCTCAAAAAAAAAAAAAAAAATCCTCAAAATTAGCATCTCTGAGCCTGATTTCATTCCCATCTCTGCTCATTGCTTGTTCATCCTTGTACTTGCTCTTGCTAAAAAGCCTTCCATGGCCAGGAGCAGCAGCTCACACCTGTAACCCAGCACTTTGGGAGGATGAGACAGGAAGATTGCTTGAGGCCAGGAGTTTGAGACCAGCCTGGGCAATAGCAAGACCCCCATCTCTATAAAAATTAAAACAATTAGCAGGCATGATAGTGTATACCTGTAGTCCCAATTACTTGGGAGGCTGAGACAGGAGGATTGCTTGAGCCCAGGAGTTCCAGGCTGCAGTGAGCTATAATGGTGCCACTGCACTGTAGCCTGTGTGACAGGGCAAGACACTTAAAAAGAAACAAATGGTTAACCTCAGGATACCTACTTGGGGTTATTAGATTTTAAAGAGGCGACAATGAGGAGTGACAAAATTGCATAATGCAATGCTGTGAGAGGACTAGGGGACAGAGACTCAATGCAAGAGGGTTTCCAAATTAGGGTTTCTAGATTTGGCAAATACAAATACAGAAGGCCCATTTAAATTTAGATTTTAGACTTATGAGGAATAATTTTTAGGATAAGTGGATCCCATGCAGTGTTTGGAACCTGTGTATGCTAAAAAGTTATTCATCGTTTATCTTCTCTGAAATTCAAATTTAAACGGGCCTCATGCATTTTATCAGTGCTTCTCCAAGTAAGTCATGGAGTTAAAGCATCTTAACAGGTAATATGATGGATTTCTTCAAACTCTGAGGTGGCATGGGGACGTGGCTGAAACTGAAGGAGTTTACAGACTCCCCACAGTGCCCCCAAGTAGGGTCTGATTACACCAGACACTGTGCCCCGACTCTCCTGTGAGTCTGGAGTTGATCAGGAGGGATGGTGCCAGGAAAGGACGCTTGTAGATTCCTCTCCCTGCCCCATAACACAACTCCCACCTGAGGTATTCAGGTCCTATCTGCCTGATTGGCTGGGAGATGTGGGGGTCTAACCCTTGTCCTTAGCAGCCTTAGTCTCCCCTTTTAGACAAAGAAATGCTTGAAGTAGTCAGAGGTTCCCAGACTTGGGAGCCATTCACAAATCATCTGTACAAGTTTGGCCCTATTCACATAACCACCTATGTGTACTATTATTTTCACTTTTGTTACTCAAATTTCTAAACATGTAGAAAACAGAGGATGAACTTTATAGGGAACTCTCACTGCTTACAGCCAACATCAGAGGTCAGCAAACATTTTCTGTGTAAGTCTAGATTGTGAATATTATCTTGCTGGGTGTTATGGGCCGAGTTGTGTCCCCCCAAATACATGTGTTGAAGCCCTAACGTCCAGAACTTCAGAGTGGGACTGTATTTGGAGATAGGGTCTTTAAAGAGGTCATTAAGGTTAAGTGAGATCTTATGAGTGGGTTTTAATCCAATATGACTGGTGTCCTTAGAAGAAGAGGACATGAAGACACAGTCTCACACAAGGAAAAGGTGTCAGGCATAAACCAAGCAGTGAAGCCTCAGAAGACACCAACTCTGCTGACACCTTCATCTTGGATTTCTAGCTTCCAGAACTGTGAAAAAAATACATGTCTGTTGTGGAAGCTGTCCGTCTGTGGTATTTTATTACGGCAGTCCTAGCAACCTCATATATTAGGTTGGATGTTCTCTGTTGCAATGTTTAACTCTGCTATCATAGCTGTAAAAACAGCCATGGGCAACAAACAAACAGATCAGTGCACCAATAAAACTTCGTTTACAGGCTGGGGGCAATGGTTCACTCCTATAATCTTAGCACTCTGGGAGGTTGAGCCAGGAGGAATGCTTGATCCCAGGAGTTCAAGACCAGCCTAGAACCTAAGAGAGGAACTTCTGTCTTTACAATGAATAGGAAAATTAGCCAAATGTGGTGTGCACCTGTAGTCCCAGCTACCCAGTAGACTGAGGCAAGAAGATCCCCTGAGCTCAGGAGTTTGAGGCCACAGTGAGCTATGATGATGCCACTGCACTATAGCCCTAGCTTAGGTTATACAATTAACATTTTGTTCTATTTGCTTGATCACATAGCTGCATAGTTTGTTTAAAGAAAAAAACAACTCCATCTTATTTTTTGTATTTTGTTTTTTGAGACAGAGTCTCACTTTGTCACCCTGGGTAGAGTGCCATGGCGTGAGCAACTTCAGTGTCTTGGGCTCAAGCAATCCTCTTGCCTCAGCCTCCTGAGTAGCTAGGATTACAGACTCCCACCACAATGCCTGGCTTTATTAGAGATGGGGTCTCACTCTTGCTCAGGCTGGTCTCAAACACCTGAGCTCAGACAATCCACCTGCCTCGACCTCCCGAAGTGCTAGGATTATAGGTGTGAGCCACCACTCCCAGCCTCCATCTTATTTTGGTGCATTTCAAAGTAAACTACAAACATTACACACTTTTAATTTGACTTTTGTGAAATAGTGTATACCTTTATAAGAGGACATATTATGTATATGTTTGGTTTAAAGAAAAAAGAAACAATCCAACAATTGCACTTCTTGGTATTTACCCAAATGAGTTGGAAACTTATGTCAACATAAAAATCTGCATACAAATGTTTATAGCAATTTTATTAATAATTGCTAAATTTTGAAGGCAACAAAAATGCCCTTCAATAGGTACATGGATAAACAAACATTGCACATCTAGACAATGGAAAATTATTCAGCAATAGAAAGAAATGAGCTGTTGAGCTACTAACAGGTATAGAGGATTTAAATGTATATCACTGAGTGAAAGAAGCCAGTGCGAGAAGGTTTCATGCTGTGTGATTCCAGCTACATATGCGTATATGGAATTCTGTCAAAAGATCAGTGGGGACAGCAAAAGATCAGTGGTTTCCAGGGATTGGGGAGGAGGAATGAACGGATGGAGCACAGGGGATTTTTAGGGCAGTGGGACTGCTCTGTGTGATCCTACAATGGTGGAGACATGTCATTGCACATTGTCCAAACCCAGAGAATGTGCAGCAGCAAGAGAGAGCCCTAATGTGAACTAAGGACTTCAGTTAATAACAACCCACCAGTATAACAAACATCCCACCTTCGTGCAAGACGGGAATAACAGAGGGAATGATATGGAAGGTGGGGATGAGGGGCGTGTGGGAAGTCTAGGCTGTCTGCTCAAATTTTCCATAAACCTAAAACTGT
>CAUYQV010009156.1:0-15956 GCA_963574575.1 Galagoides demidoff | reverse complement strand
TTGAGACGGAGCCTCAAGCTATCCCCCTGGGTAGAGTGCCATGGCATCACAGCTCATAGCAACCTCCAACTCCTGGGCTCAAGCGAGTCTCTTGCCTCCGCCTCCCAAGTAGCTGGGACCACAGGCGCCCGCCACAACGCCTGACCATTTTTTGGTTGCAGCCATCATTGTTGTTTGGCGGACCTGGGCTGGGGATTCGAACCCGCCACCTTAGGTGTATGTGGCTGGCGCCTTAGCCGATTGAGCCACAGGCACCAAGCCAGCTTTATTAGTTTTAAAACAATTTCTCTACATGTTTATAGCTGACAGAGAGTTTTTGATATTCTGACAAAAGTTTCTAGGGGTCCTGGGACGATCACAGTCTGTCCCGTTTGTGATTAAAGCCCCACTGCATGGTTTCAGCTTGCATGGCCATTTTAACAGCCCCATACCACCATGTAGCACAAGCACTGAGTGCTGGCTGCTGAGTTAGAGCATGTGCTGAGCCCTGTAAGACAAGACGCTGCTTAGCTGGTGCTGTCACGGAGCCTTCAAGAGGCCATTCTGCCTCTGCATGGAGCAGAGATGACGGAGCCATGGTAGGACCACTGACTCATGTCAACACCTGCCCCTTCCTGTACCTGTGCAGTGCAGTGGCCACAGCCAGGCCCACCTCGGGGAGTGGAAGCTCATGTTGCTGAGTCCATCGAAGCATCCATGCCTGCCACCGTGGCCACTTGGCTCCTGCACACATTGGATGATGACAGAGCAGCTGGGGAAAGAGGCTGTCTTATCCACTTCATTATTAGAATCTTCCTCTGCTCAAATCACCTGTTGGTGGGCATGCACATGGGACACAAATACCTTGACTTCCCCTGCCCCCACTTAGAGAGGTCTGTCCATTTTCTTCTTTCCCCAGACCTCTTTGTCATCAGTTCTTTGTGTTCCTCCAAGTCCTTGACCCTCCAGCCAAACCTCAGGTCATAGCTGATGAATCAGAACACAATCATACATCAGTCATTTCTCATTCCAAGCAAAGGGCACACACAGGTGCACTGCCTAAAGATCTGCCCACCAGGAGGCTTTTCCTCCACCACTGCCCCTCAGGGATGTGCCAGACAGGGACATAGTGCTGCCACTGGCCTCTTATAGATGGGGGCAAAGCAAACCCATCTATAAACCAGGCCTGAGTCGGCTCTTCCCTGGGCCATGGATGGAAAGGAATTTCCAGGGAGCCATAGCTGCAGCTGGGACAAAGAGGGCAGTGAGGCCGGGAGCACCTGGGCCGCATCTGCCCAGTCCCTGCACACCTTGTGGTTTGGTGGGTGGGATATCACCTAGTTCAGGAGGGGAAGCTCAGGTCTCATGGTAACTTGGTGGCCTGTATTTTCGTGGTCAGGCTTTAAGGCCCCATAGCAGGCCAGGATCAGTGATTTGCACCTGGGCCTTGTCCCAGGGCAGGCAGCAAGGGACGAGGGGCAGTTAGCTAAAGTCAACAAAGCCTTTGAACCTGACACTGCTGCACAGCGCTCTCCTTCCTGAGAACATCAGCAGAGACCAGTCTCCAGGTGACATGCAACAGCTCCGGGACTCAGGGAACCCAGAACTGGGACTCAGATACATAACCCACACTCTGAGTGAGGTGGGACATGCCTCTCTGTCTTCATCCATAGAATAAGTGCCACTGGGCTTGCTGGGCTCTGAGTGTGGAGTAGGAATGAGGATTAAAGAAATAAAATGGGTAGACTGGTGAGGGCACCCTGGCCAGTCATAGCCTCTGTTGGGTTTAGTTGTTTTCTGTAAGGTACCTGTGGGTATTTATTTTAGTAAAAAGGATTTCTGACTTTTATCCATGAAATTGTTTGTTAAATATTTCAAAATGATTTGAAGTAAATAGACTTAAAAGAAAATTTCTATTACTTTAAGAATTATATAAAACCTGTGTGCATAAAATGATAAAACTAATTTACAGCATGTAAGAGAAAACACAAACGAATGGCAGCCTGTGCTATTTCTGAGGTGGACGAATTCAGCTGAGAACGTTAAGTTAATCTATTCAGTTCATTTCCGTGCTAGTCAAAGTCGTGGGGCCGGGTGGAGGGAGGGAGAGAGAGATCTTTCTGATTTAAAAGCTTCAGATGCTTTTCTTAACCTTGGCAAGTTTTTCAGCTGGGAGAACAAATATATGAAAACAGCTGAGAGATCCGTGTGGAGGGCACGTGTCGGTGTGGACCTGGCAGCCTGGGCACTGCTCTTCACATTCTGCTGTGTGAATTATCTACTGTGCCTGTGAAGGAGCTTTGTAATCAGAGGACATTTTTTAAAATAACCTTTTCTTGTTCAGTGTTTTCCAGGGTGCCTGACGATTCAGATTCGCACCATCTTGTGTATTTTCATAGTGGTCTTAATCTATTCAGTAGCCCAAGGATGTGTGGTGAGCATCTCCCGCTTTTGGCAGGAGGGAGGGCTGGTGAGGGGTACGCCTTGGAGTGCTGGCCTTGGAGTGCTGGCCTTGGAGAGCCAGCCGAGAGGCCGGGGACCAGGCTATGGAGACAAGGGGTGATCGGCAGAGATGTCAGGAACAGGCAGGGTGCCCAGAGGAAGAGGGAAGGAGAGATTCATCTAGCAGAGGAAATGAGAATTCTCCCTGGTACAGGGAAAACTGCTCCTTCACAGCAGGCTGAGGACAGAAGCAGGGAGGTAACGGGACAGAGCCCCCATGCTGGGGCCATCACTTGGTTCTCCTGGGGTCTCTTAACTTCTCCAGTAGCTAGTAGGGCTCTGAGCAGGTGGGAGGTTGGAGGCCTAGGGGCTGCTGTGAGGGGAGGCACTACCAAGCATCCCGAGGGCTTGGAGCTCCTGCCCACCTCTCTGAGCTCCTGTGCCCTCCTTCCCAGGTGGGCTGCCTGCCCTGGGCCTGGAGCTCCAAGCCCAACAGTACCCTGGTGGTCTTCTCATCCGGGGGCCGGCGCACAGCACTGCCCGCCCTGCCCTGCGAGTCTGCATACCACGCCCTTCTCTGCTGCCTGGTGGGCACCCTCCCGCTAGCCATATTCCTGCGGGTGTCCTCCTTGCCAAAAATGATCCTTCTGTGTGGGCTCACCATGTCCTACATCCTCGTCCTAGAGCTCAGTGGATACACCAGAGCTGGGTGAGTACATGGCTCCCAAGAGACAGAGACCTGAGAGGGGGTGCTGCTAAATTCCACATAGTCTGCTGATTAGGAAAATTTCAAGAAGGACCAATTATGTACAAAATGTTTAGTGGCTTCTCTCTTTCGTCTCCTTAGCCCCAATTCTGGCAAGGCCTCACCTCTCCCAGTGAGAAGTAGCTGCTGGCCTGGGTCAACCCCAGCAAGCCCTTTGTGGGTGTTACCACCTGAGGGTCACTCTCTAAATGATTCTTGGTTTGGTGGCAGAGCCTCCAAAGCTCAGCACTGACTTGGGTTTTCTTCCTCATCTTCCACCAGGGGCAGCACCATCTCTGGGCGCAGCTACGAGCCGATCATGGCCATCCTGCTGTTCTCCTGCGCGCTGGCCCTGCACGCCAGGCAGGTGGACGTCAGGCTGCGGCTGGACTACCTCTGGGCTGCACAGGTAAGGCTGACCCTTTCTGCTCTCTGTAGGGGTGGAAGGGATGTGCAAAGGTGCCTTTGTCGAGCATTAGGCAGGGGCTGAGGGCTGACACACCTGCAGAGGTCCCTGCTCAGATACATGCAAGGGCCAGGGACCAGGGTGTGAAGGAGTATGTTGGAGGGCAGGACAAGTGGGAGTGGCACTCACGGACGCCACAGAGTGCACATGACAGAACCTGCCTGGTGGTCAGTGTGGCTCTTTTGAGGCAGCGAGTTCCCCACCCTGAGCAGCATGTGCAGTTGATGGGGGATGAGCTGCTGCTGAGTGTTAAGAGCAGGTCTGGCTACTGAGGGGTAAGAGGAGGTGTCATCAGAGACATTAAGAAACTCACCGTGCCCACCCCAGATTAAGTAGGTCTGTAGGTGGGGGCTGATGATCTATACTTTTAACAAGTACCCAGGAAATTATGATGCAAGGGGCATGGCGACCACTCTTTGGGAGACTCTGAGTGGTAGTGGATGTGTGAACTGGCCTCAGGCCCTGACTACCTGAGGACCTCCCAGGTTGAGGGGTTCACACTTTCCTGGACTCTATAGGTGCTGTTTGGGTGTAGGCCAGGTGATGACTGCTCGATAGTAATTCTGAGTGCCTGCCATGGAACCACATGCAGAAATGGCTTACCTGTGTCCCCTCCATGGCCAGGGGCCAGTACAGCACCTGGGTGCTGGTGTGAGTGTGTCTCTGTGTGTGCCCCCCCCCACCTTTCGTGCACCTGCTCCATGTTCCACCTCTTGAAGGTGAGAAAACTGAGCATTCAGGACTCGGCCACCCACGTTCTCATCCCACCTGCAGAACTTTCAAACTGTTCCCCTCTGGGAAAATTGTTCACCAAGGTTTCCTCTCCTAAGAACAGGCAATGAGGCTACTGAATATTAGCTTTAGCAAGAGCTAACCTTCTTATCTTGACACAGTAAGAACAACTGACCCTACTGTTGGTACTATTTAATCTTATCAGCCCTCCTAGCATCACTGCCCAGAAGGGATTACAAGCAACAGAACAGGCTGCAGAGGGACAGTGTGCCAGGGCTGGGTGGTGGTAAGTAGGTGGCCAAGCTGGGGTCCAGCCCCCATCTTTGTGAACTCTGGGTGGGCTCTAAATTATTGGCCAGAGTAGCATCTGCAGCCAGGTGGTAGCAACCTTAGCCAGGGGCCTCCACTCTGCAGCCAGGACTGAGGGGTCCAGCCCAGAGTTGGGACTCAGACACAGACAGGCACAGTTAGACAGGACTGGTTGCCAGGACCTGCCGCCAGGGGCTCTTCATGGAAGTGGAGTCCTGAGGGCATCCAGGTATCTCTGGCTGCAGGATCAGGCTTCAACAGACCCGCTGGAGTCAGGGAACCTGTAAGTTTGTGGTCCTTGTTCCAGAGGCTAGCTGGGTGGAGGCCACACGTTCCTGGGTCTGAGACCCTGGTCCTCAATAACTGGTGACAAAGGTTGGATCTGGTGTCAGGCAGTCCTGGTCCCAAATTCTAGAGGCTCCATGTAGGGTCTGTGTGATTTGGGACAGTGGCCTGCCAAGCTCCCCTCCTTTCCCACAGTAAAATGAGTTAGAGCAGAAAAAAACTGAAACCCTAATCCAGATGTGCCATAAGTAACTGAAGTTCCCTTTCCCAAGTGCTTGGCCATGAGCTGAAGCACAGCTGAGTTCAGTGAGGCCGCCTGGTCCTTCACCTGATAGCCCCACACTGCCCCCAACACAGTCTCGAGCCCACTCCGTGGAGAGCCATTCGGGGGGGGGACTCTTTCTGGGAAGGAGAGGAAGGGGTGACAGGTGGGTATGAGGAGTATCTGGGGGCAAATTGACACGCAGAAGGATAAAAAACGATGACCGTTGTTTGCTCCTAGTTTTAGTTTCCTAGAAAAGACAGAAGCAACAAAGTGGGTTCGTGTCAGTGTAACAGGATGCGTATTTAAGATGATAAAGAACTATTTTGTTGCTGTCAGTAAGCAAGAGAAAGAACAAACACATATGTGTGCATACACATCCCCTGTGTATTGTGTACATCTAGATACGCAGGCTCCTAAGTGCTAGTTTGTTTATTCTTCTTGCTTATATTGTATTTGTATGTAATAAGCATTATTTAAATATGATTCACATACATACAACTCAATCCGTTAGTGTGCGGTCCAGTAGTGTTCATTACATTCAAGAGTTCTGTAGCCAGTGCTGCAGTCAATGTTAGGACATTTTTATCTCCCTGGAAAGAAACCCTGTCCTCGGTAGCTGACATGCCCCATTGCTCCCCAGCCCCCCAGCACTAGGAACTGCCAGTCTCAACTCTGTCTCTGGATTTTCCCATTCTGTTTATTCTTCAACCTGCATGCTAAGTTAGTGCCTGTTCTGGGCAGAAGATGCCCCTGTGTGCTGTCAGGCTGAGCGCTGCACTAACCCTGCAGCTGGGGAAGACCACCAGATTCCTGAGGGGCCTGCGGTTCTGAGCTGTCTTCATTCCACACCCAGTTTCCTGTTCTGCGGTAGCAGGGGGCACTGCAGTCCACTGAGTGGTGGGCTAATTGCTGCAGGGCTGTGTGGACAGGGTAGACCCTGATTCCTGCTGCAGACCAATGGGGCCCCTGGTGGGGACGTCCCTGGGGGAAACACATCTGAATCTGCCTTGTCCCCCCAAAGGACTCAGGCTGTGGTGTGGGACAGGGTGGTGGACGACTCATCACAGGAGAGAGCTTGATCTTGGGCATGATGAGTTTGCTACAAGCAAAGCCAGGGCGGGGGTAGGGGAACTGGGGAAGAGCAGGTGTTTCCCTGGACCTCACAGGATGCTTAGAATTCAACTGTGGAAGGATGAGGTGTGGGACTGAGGGAAAGGGACAAGGAATGTGGCAGACGAAAGGATCCTTCATAGATACCATGCGAGGAAGCAACCTAGTGCTCCTTCCAGCCTCCCTCTCCCGGGGCAGTGGAGACCAACATAAGCCTGAAGGACAGACCTGACCCCTGTCCTGTCACTGAAGGTGGCCTGACAGTGGAATGTGAAGGGAACTGTGGGGCAGGTAGGAGCTCCATGGTCACACAGGGGTCACAAGGAGAACATCTCGCATGGTCAGGGGCCCCAGGAGGGCACCTTGGAAGGGGTCAAAGGGTAGTGGTGGAGGGACAGTTGACCTCTGAAGGCACCATGCATGGCCTGAAAGTGGACAGCACACACTGCTGGGCTGAGGCCAGGAGCCGTTAATGATGCTTGGACTGTTGGAAAGTGGAAATTGGGCACCGGCAGCAGCAGGCTGGTGTGGTACTTGGGACAGCCAGGAAGGAAGGGGCCCCAGTACTAGGGCAAAGAGAGGGTTACCTGGCAGGTCTCATAGCCTTCAGCTAAGGGACAAGGCCAGCCCACTCCCTCAACTCTGCTGCTGGTGCTCCCCATTGGCTGAGCCTGACCGGATGTGGCAGGACAGGGAACCTGTTGGGGCAGCCCCGATCAGCCTTCCCGGGACAGAGCAGGGTGGGGAGTGGACCACAGGTACAGCGCACGCTGGTTCCTGGAAAGCCATCTGTCCATGACAGTTTGCCAGAGCCATGCCCGGTAATGGGAGAAGAGCCTCTTCATGCCAGGCCGTCCAGCAAGTGTGGTCTTCGTCCACCTCCGGCCAGCTCTCCAGGGTAATTCAGATGGGCTGTCTGGGGAGATTTGTAGACCCAGCCCTCTGGGTTAAGACCTTTTAGTTGCAAATCCCTACTCAGAGCTCAAGAAGAACATATTTATAATGAGCTAGGAAGACTAGAGCAGCCTGAGCCAAGATCAAGGTTTCTAGGTTCTTTACTGGGGTGCCCAGTTGGCTCCCTGCCCTCCCAGAGCAGAGTTGGGCCTTGGCCGTTACTATTCCGGCAGGAGACGCTCCCTGTAGGAGGTGTGGCCTTTTCTAGGCTTTGATGTCCTTCTAAAGTTATTAAATGCAACGTTAGACCCTCCCATGGAATTCTCCATCCAAGGACCCCGCTGTGTACCGAGCTCACCCACACTTGTTGGGCAAACACGCGTTCCCGGGCTGGGTTCTGTGCATTTGTGTCATGGGGGAAGCATTGCCCAACTGGAACACACTGACATATTTGTCCAGAGACCTAACAAGAAGTGCCATCCACTTTCCTGTAACCCCAGGAAAACATGGAACTTTCTAGACTCTGTTTGCCCTTTGGCCATTTAGACATGTTATACAAACATCAGAGTGCCTCAGACTATTGCAAAATCGCCAGGCCAAAGGATGGGCGAGTTTAATTATTTACATAGATCGGGTCAGTCATAGAAAACCAGGCAAACAGACAGGGTTTTCCCTTGTGATGACATCCTCGGCCTCCTGGTTCCTAACTATTCAGGTGCTTTTGTAGTGGTGTTATTTTTGCCTTTGAACTTAGTAATCACGAGGGCAAATATAATTTCAAAGTTTATGCTATTTAGTGTCTATGCAGTTAAAATGTTTTATTCCTCTGCGATTAAATGCTTAATTCAAGGGTGATTCCCATTTTGCAGTTCCTGAGGTTTGATTCAGCACAGGCGGAATTCCTGGCAGTACAGGCTGAGTTAGAGATGTGATCCCTCCCCCTTTTCAGTCCCCTACCTTCCCAAGTGTGTGTTTCTCTGTATACAGGACAGTAACGCTTGTCTGGTGGGCTCGTCAGGGAATTCATGTAGAAACCACAGTCACGCGTCTTGGATGTTGATGTGCTGCACATGCACACACGGTAGTCAACAGTTTGTTCTGTTACTGGCTGTAGGTTTCATGTCTGGGCTGTGTGCGAGGATGTCCTCACAAATAACTTTCACTGGGGGAACATACTGCTGTGGGTGTCCCCGAGGGGCCCAGCACTGATGCGGGAACTCAGGACCCCATGTCCAGTCATACCCCACACCTACTGGAAATGCTTCCTCTGCCCCTATGGGAAGTATACACGCTGCCACTGGCAGGCTGCCGCTCTGTACTTACGCACAGTGTTGCTGCCTGCCTCTGTCCAATGTCTGGCATTTATTGAGCACCTGATGTATACCTAGTCCTGTGCTGGGAAGACTCGCATGGGTGGGGTGTAGCCTCTCTCCTCGGGTGCTCACAGGCTGTTAAAGGAATCAAACATGTCAGCCACAGATCATTCCAGTGAAGGCGATGCCATGTACAACTTAGCCATGACCTGACCTGGGCTGGCGGACAGGTGATATCTTGTAAAAATAATACCTGATCCCCAAGATCTTGAAGAATGGGTAGGAATTACACAAGGAAAGCTGGTGCAGTGCTAGCTGGGCCAAGTGTGTGTGTCTGATAGGATAGTTGTTTTGTTATCTTAAAAAATCTGCTTATCACATTGTCCTGTTAACTTGAAATTTGATAAATTAGCAGACTTTGTCTTCATCTCCCCCACATGCACACAGATGATGACTGTGGGGGTTAAGGATGTGTTGAGTAATCTGATTATTATGATCATGATGTGACATGTGTGTGTGTAGAGAGAGATACATAGATATTACACCAGCACATCATATACCTTGGGTATATGCAGTTTTTATTTGTTGATTAAATGCCTTAAAATAAAAAAAATTGTCAACTCACAAAGACTTACCAAATCTAGGTTGTAAGAGCAAGAAATTAAATGGTAGTTAAAAGAAAAAAAATCTGTTAATATGGGAAATTGCATTGGTTTAACATTTGAAAATCAAATCAATAATTCTTCTACCCAGGATGAACCTCACTTAGCCATAACATATTGCCAATTTTATACATATATTGTTTGGTTCAGTCTGCTAAAAATTTTGTTAAGATATTTGCATCTCTGTTAATGAAGGATGATTTTCTATAGTTTTCTTATAATTTCTTTATCTGGATTTGGTGTCAGAGTAACACTGGCCTTATGGAATGAGTAGAGAAGTTATCCATCCTCTTTACTTTTCTGGAAGAATTTGTGTAGAATTGGTGCTATTTCTTCCTTAAATGTTTCATAAAGTGAAGCCCCTTGGACCTGGATTTCTTTTTGTTCTTGTTGTTTTTTGATTTATTTTTTGGTAAGACATTTTTAACTAAAATTTAATGTCTTTAAAGATATAAGGCTATTCAAGTTTTTGATTTCTTTTCAAGGTAGCTTTGGAAATGTGTGTCCACTGAAAGTTGTCAATTTTGTTGAAATAAAATTGGATAAAATATTTCCTTATTATTTCTTTCATTTTTATAGAATGTTATTTGTATTATTTCATTTCTTCTGGTATAGTTCACTTTTACGTTTCTGGTTTCTTAAGGTGATTTAAGAAAGATCTTGCTGCTCTTCTAATATAAGTGCCTTTGTTATAAATTTCCCTCTAAGTAGTGCCTTCCTTTAATCCTGCAATTGTTGATACTATATAGTTTCATTTTCATACGGTTCACAGTACTTTCTCATTATCCGTTTGATTTCTTCTTTGAACCAGAAGTTATTAAAAAGTATGTTCTTTAGTTGAGGATTTCTCAAGTCTCCCTGTTATTGACATGTAATTAATTATATTGTGGTTAAAGGACATTGTATGATTTGAATTCTTTTACATTTCTTGAGACTTAACTGTATTGTCCACATTGCACTTGCCTTTGAATAGAGTGTATATCTTACTGTTGCTGGATGGTATGTTTTAGAAATGTCAATTAAGTAAAGTTGGTTGATAATGTTCTTAAATGTTGTCATCCTTTGTGTATTCTATCAATTTGTTTTTTCTGTATTCTATCAGTTTTTTGAAAGGGAATCTCCAACTATCATTGTGTGCAGAAGTTTTTGCAGTTCTATCAGTTCTCCGTCATCTATTTAGATGTCACGTACATACACGTTTAGGATTATGTCCTTTTAATAAATCAGCCCCCTTTTCACCCTTTGGCATTATAGGAAGAACTTCTTGCTCTGTAGTCCCTCTCCTCTGTCTGATATTAATGTAGGTAATCCAGACTTTTTTTTCTATCAAAATATTAAGGGGATACAAATGCAAGGTGTTTGGTTATGTGGACAGGTTGTATAATGCTTTAGTCAGGTGCCCAGCACCTGAGTGGGGCTCATTGTACCTATTGGGTAGGTTTCTACCTCCCCTTTCTCTCCCTTTCCCCTTCTTGATTTATTTCTTATTTCTGCACCCGTGTGTGTCCATTGATTAGTTCTAAATTATTAGAGCATGCATGTGGTGTTTGTTCTTCCAATCCTGAGATACTTCACTTAGAATAATGGTGTTTAGTTTCATCCCAATTGTTGCAAGACTGGGCAGCGCCTGTGACTCAAAGGAGTAGGACGCCAGCCCCATATGCCAGAGGTAGAGGGTTCAAACCTGGCCCTGCCCAAAAAACTGCAAAAAACAAATTGTTGCAAGACATTAATCATTTCTTTTTATGGCTAATTAGTACCCCACAGTGTGTGTGTGTACAAACCCAGAGGGTTCCAAAAAATGTACACACATTTTAAGAAAGGAAAAAACTGTATTAAATACTGAAATACCCAAGTCACATTTGTTTCTACAATTATAAGAAGTGCCCAATCAGACTTATATTCAACTTTTGTTATCACTATGTATTTTTCCATATTAATAGAGTATTTTCCTTTCTTAAAACATGTATACATCTTTTGGCCCCTGTGTGTGTATATACACATCACATTTTGAATGTCACGGGTACCTGAGTTGATTCTTGGAAATTGTGAATTGTGCTATAATAATCATTCAAGTGAAGGAATCTTTTTAATAAAATGGTTTCTTTTCCTTTGGGTACATATGCAGTAGTGGGATTGCTACATCAAATGATAGGTCTGTTTTTAATTTTTTGAGAATTCTCCATACTGTTTTTCAGAGAAGTTGTACTAATTTGCAGCTCCACCAAATGTGTATAAATATTCCTTTTTCTCCACATTCACAATAATATCGATTGTGTTTAAACTTTTTTTTTTTGCTTATATTAATATAAGGGTATGTACGATTGTCATTGTTTGCAGTTGTTAGGTGGAATCCAAGTTGTAGTTGAGCCCTTCACCAGAGGTGCTCCGTATACCCTACATCCTACCCATTTGGTAGGAACTCACTGAGCTCCTGTCTCTTCACTCCTACTTGAATGTGACTGTGTTTTCCTGTGATATGAGCCAGTAGTTGTTCATCTACTAGTTTGAAATTAGCATTGAGTATATAGGCTGCTTGCTTTTCTAATCTTGAGATACTTTACTAACGAGAATGTTCTTGACTCCATCCAGGTAAATACAAAAGATGTAACATCTCCATATTTTTTATGGCTGAATGGTATTCCATGGTGTATTTAGATTTATGCCACGGTTTATTAATACATTCATGGGTTGATGGGCACTGGGGTGGTTCCCACATCTTTGCGACTGTGAATTGAGGTGCTATAAACATTTGAGTGCAAATGTCCTTGCAATAAATTGATTTTTTTCTTTTGTATAGATACCTAGTAAAGGGATTTGGGGATCAAATGGAATGTCTGCTTTGGCCTCTTTAAGGATTCTCCATACTTCTTCCAAAAAGACTGTACTAGTTTGGAATCCCACCAACAGTGTATAAGTTGTTTTTGAACTTTTTAATAAAATCTGTTCTAACAGGGGTAAGGTGTTATCTAATCGTGTTTTTAATTTGCATTTCCCTTATTAGAAATGTCGAGCATTTTTTGTGTGTTTATTGGCCTTTTGTCTTTCTTTTTGGGGAAGCTTCTATTCATGTCTGTGGTATAAAGGTAATACTGGCTTCATAGAATGAGTTTGGGAGCATTCCATTCTTCTCTATGATATGGAATAATTTCTGTAGTACAGTTATAATTTCTTCTTTGTAGGTTTAGGAGAATTTGGTTGTGAATCCATCTGGTCTGGGGCTTTTTTTTTTTGTTACAAGTTTTTTTTATTACTGCTTCAATATCGTTCCTCACTGTTGGTCTGTTCAAGAGTTCTATTTCTTCCTGCCTGAGTCTTGGGAGGTTGTGTGTTTCCAGGCATTTGTCTGCTTCCTCACTGTTTTCTAGTGCACACACACAGAGATTGTTGTAGCATCCATGGATGATATTTTGTACTTTAGTGGTACCAGTTGTAATATTTCCCTTTTTATATCTAATTGAATTTACCTGGGTCCTTTCATTTCTATTCCCGGTTCATCTAGCAAGAGGCCTATCAATTTTGTTTACTTTTGCAAAGAACCAGCTTCTCGTCCCGTTGATCCTTTATGTTGTTGTGTTTATTTGTTTGCTGTCCCTTTTGTTTTCTCTCAGCCCACTCCCAGGCCCTGACACCCCCATCTGGGTAGGATAGTCCCCCACTGTGGGGGAGCACCCCGCCGTGGCCTCCTCCTTGGCTCCATGGTCTTCGCTCCTCTGTAGGTTTTGTTGCCTCTTGGAGGTTAGTCAGATGTGTCCAGGGCATGCTGCTGGTCAAGGGAGGAGGAGAAGAGAGAATAGTCTAGAATAGCGGTTCTCAACCAGTGGGTCACGACCCACACGAACTGTATTAAAGGGCCGCAGCATTAGGAAGGTTGAGAACCACTGTGGGAATAAAGAGGATGGGACACAGAAAGCCATGAGGGCCCCAGGCGGGAGCTGTGGGAAGGAAGGTTCATTCCAAGCAAGGAACTAAAGAGGACTTCCTGGAAGAGGCAGCATTGGCCTAGGTCTTTCAGTCTGGTAGGAAATGCTGGCTTCTCTGAAAAGGATAATTCTTGTAATTTTTAGGTTTAGCTGCCTGACATTTTACCTCTGACACTTCAGAAACTAAAGCTGAGCTTGATTAATTCCCAGCAGATGCTACCCCTAAATTTGTACTGGTATAAATACAAATTCAAATCTATGGGGGAGGACTCTCATGAGGCCTTCACCCCATGCAGGGAGCTTCTGGCAGAGAGGACAAGCCCTGGTTATGGGGGTTGGATGCCGCCTTCCTGCCTCACTTTCCTCCTGTGCACAGTGAGGGGAGGCCTCGTGGGCCCCTGAGAGCAGATCTCCCAGGCAGGATTGGCTGTTGCTCATTGCAGCCTCATAGCGTCACCTCCAGCGTGAGCTTTCTTTACCTTTGAAACAGCACCCCCACGTTGCCTACTGTCTGAAACACTGAGCACAGCTCTGCTGTCAGCTCTACACCAACTCATCCTGAGAAATGGAACATTGCCAAGCGGTCTGGGCTGGTGAGACTGTCTGCTTCGGAAATCTTCAGGAGTGAAACCTGCATTGTCAAAAGCAGAGTTGCCCTCTGTGGAGACTGCCAGCCTCAGCGTATCTGTCCAGAGGCTGGATTTTGGACAGTCCTGGCATATTCCAGCTGTTTTGCCATACAGCTCGTGAATCCCAATCCCCTTAACATGGCCTCATTTACCCCGTGGTGCTGTGGATGGGCCAAACACATGAATTTGGGAGAATTCCTTCCTTCCAGAGCACCAGGGCAGTGTTCTGCCTTTTTAAATTTTGGAAAGAGGCTAGGCATGGTGGCTCATGTAACTCTTAGCACCCTGAGAGGCAGAGGTGGGTGGATTTCTTGAGCTCAGAAGTTCAAGACCAGCCTGGGGAAGAACAAGACACCTTCTCTACTAACAATAGAAAAACCAGCCAGGCATCGTGGTGGGTGCCTGTTTACCTAACCACTCGAGAGGCTAGGGTAAAGGGAACTCTTGAGCCCAGAAGTTTGAGGTTTCTGTGAGCTCTGACACTATGGCACTCTACTCAGGGTGACAGAGTGAGACTCTGTCTTAAATAAATAAACAAATCTTTAGAAAGAGGAATGTAACCCACACGCCTGTGGACTTCTAGCACCGTGCAGAGCAGGTGCCTGCTGACACCTGCACCCCCACATCCTGATTGCATCCCATGAAGCTCTTTTTCTTATCTTCTAACAAAAATCAGGAATGAAATTTTTAATTCATTGAATTGTTCCAATTTAAAATTAAGATTTTACCTTATTATAGCTTAATAATGTAAAACGCATTTCTTAGAATTATGCCTTAACTGAAATGAATTTTCATCTGCAGGGGATTTTTATCCCTTTGTGCCAAGAGGAATGTGGAGCATCCCTTGAACACCAGGCAGCTGGGGCTTGGATGAGAGAGGTGGTTTCACAGTTTGGCCACTGGTTGCATTGCAGGGCTTGATGGGTTGGAAGTGCTGAGCTTGGTGCAGGGGGCAAGGACATGGAGCCCCTGGATATGGGGGCACCTGTACCCTACAGCCCCCACAGAGTACTGGTAGCAAAGTCTGTGCACCAGCTGGAAAAACACTTAGTGAGAAGCAGCCTGTGTTCATGATTAATGGTCCCCCAGGTGGTCATGCAAAGCTGGAGTCTCCAGCAGGGAACTGAAACCTCCCTCCATGCACAGTCTTCCTTTCTCATTGGTCATTTCCTCACATGGCCACAGTCCTATGGCTTCAGGACACAGAGCTGGGAGCTGGACCCAGAGTGAGCTGTGAGGCTCAAGATCCAGGCTCATCACAGCAGCAGATCTGAAAGAACAACCTGGAAAAGATAAAACTGAAAGGAATTCTGTGTTTGCAGAGCCCTGTTTGAGCACAGGGCAGGGCCAGCCAGCTTAAGCGCCACTTGACGGAGAGAAGCCTTGGGGTCTGATTCGGCTGGAAGCCATGCATTTGGCTAAAGTCCTGACTCTGGCCAGTGCCTTACCTAGGAGGGGCCCTGGCCACCACTCAGCCTGCTGGGCTCAGCCTGGACATCCAGAGAGGGGCCCACAAATAGTCATAGAGAAGAAGAGTGACCCAGGAAGCTGAGGATAGGACCAAGGGTAAGGGGATTCCAGCCCTCCTGTCCCAGCTCTGCTGGTCTCTGGAGCAGACTGAGGACAGAATCGGGATTCTGGACAAAAGATCCAGGGAAGGAGATTTTCATTCCACATGCCTTTTCCAGCAGCTTGAAGGGTTTGAGATTGGACGAGGCAGACCTGTATAGTAATGAGTTTCCCCTCTCTATGAGTGTTCAAGGAAAGTGGATAATTGCTCGAGGGGATGCTGCAGACTAGATTCACTCATTACCTTGGTAGTAAGGTGACCTCTTCCCAAAATGCTAATGTTTGAGGGAAAGAGCCACAGACAGAGGTTGGGAATGTGCGGTGGTCATGTACCTCCTCGGGGGGAAGGTGTGGTGGTCGTGCACCTCCTCGGGGGGAATGTGCAGTGGTCGTGCACCCCAGGGCATCAGCAGCAAGGGCTGATTTCGCTTCTCACTGCATGTTCTCTGCAGTTTACTGAGAGGACACCACACTGTAGTCCCCCAGGGGCTATTGGACACTGCAGCTTCCTCAGTCCCATAACATGAAAGGGCCGCTGAGGACGAGGGGGTCCTACCGGCCCCACCTCCCAAATGTCAGCTCTCTTAACGACAGGCCACTCTGGATATGCGCAACCTGCCTGGTCTGCCCAGG
>CAUYQV010009154.1:0-12692 GCA_963574575.1 Galagoides demidoff | reverse complement strand
GCACAAACTGGCACAATGACAACATCACAATGCACCAATAAAAATTAAACTGATAACCAGAGAAATTAATCAGATTAACCAGAGGGACTAAAACCAGAGACTTAAACCAGAGGGACTGAAGGGCTGGAAGGATGGTACTAAAACTGTAGTTTCTAGATGGAGAGAATAGGCACAGAGCCAAGCTGGGGGGTTATTCACTAACTTGGTTCATACATCAGTGTTAGGGTGGCCCGGGTGTTCCGTGTGACTGCTTTCTAAACCTGTCAGCTCAAAGATACCTGAAGGGGGGCCAGTCCACAATAAAGGCTGGCAATAGACCAGAAGCACAAACTATAATGCTGAACACAGCAGAGGCACAAACTACAATATCTTAACTAGACAAACAACACAGAATACAAATGAACAAAAGTACATGAATCTAAATTGTGTGTTTGAGGATGGGGCTTCCTACTGGCATCCCAGTCTCTGGGAACACCCCAACTCCCAGAGACAGACCAATAGCTCGGTAACCCAGGGTTCCTGTTTCTGACAGGCTGATAGCCTGGGAGTCTGAGGTTCCTGTCTTACAGGTTTACAGGACTAACTTCAGGCATAATTCTTGAGATTAGAAAAGAAAGTCCCTTGTCACCTGCCCTCTACACCCCAACTTCTCTGAGGCCCAAGGCCAAAGCACTGATGTCTCAGTGGCGTAATGTCTTACTGTCTTTGACAGGGCTGAGGTTCCCTACAAGCACTGTGGTGTTTCTAGCGACAGGTCGCTCTACCAACACACGCCTCTGAGAGCTTATGACAAGCCAATAGCCCAGCAATCCAGGGTTCCTGTCCAAAGCTCCTGTCCCTTCCCTCGGAGGCTCCTAAGGGCCCTACACAATCCACAACAAACAAATACAACAAACAGTTATATATTTCCACAACAGTCCACAACAACAAATAAGCAGAAAAAAATTGAACACAATAGTACTAAATGTCTGCAGACACTAGCCAAAAATAGATGTTTAAATGGCTTACCTCCATAGGTGGACTCACAGGTGAAATTAGGGGTGATCATTAGCCAGTCTCCTGAGGGCTCTGGGTCCTCCAGGGGGCGCTTCCCCTCAGGGGGACCATAGCCTGTCTTGGAGGCTGGCTGAGGATCAGTAATGCCAGGGTCTAGAGAATCTCGCTGGGGCCTCAAGAATGTTTTGCCCAGGAGTTCCAAAAGACCACAATGCCAAATGCTGCAGAGACACACTGTAGAATCCTTTTATTGAAGAGCTAGCTGGCAACTGCCTCAGTGTCCCAACATGGAGTTTCTGAGAGCAGCTCCAAGTGCTTAAGGAGTCAGTTTTTCAAGGCTTGGTCTGCATCCTGGTTGGCATGCAGGCTGTCCAGGTGCATTCAGGTGGGGTAGCAAATAAGCATTGTACAGAAGCAGAATTTGGGGTTAGTTAGCTATACACCATACATCTTTATTTTAATATTTTCCCACACATCTTAGTTCCAGCACTTTTCCTCCATAAATCTTTGTCTCAGTATTACCTTCACCTAGAATTGTTTAAAGGTCAGTCTGGGGACAGTCAGTTCATTTCCAAGCCCCAGGAGTTAGTCAAGCAAGAAGTTAGTGAGTACCTTCCCATCTATCTTGGGAGTGAACCAGACTTACTCCATTTTGTTGAGGGCTTGCGGCCAGGAATTTGTCAGAAGTGAACTGGTATTTTTCTACTTTAGCCTAGACCTAACAGAGAGAGGGCATCTTCAATTCCAGTGTGACCCACCTGAGAGGTGAGTGGATAGTCTGTAATCCAGACACCCTTACAGTTAGAGACAAGTCCAGGAGTGGGGCCCAGGGCCCAGCCAAGAGGGATTTCCAGCCTAGAAATGGGAGTGAGTAGATATTCTGAAAAGGTTAAAGCTGTTTTGAGGGTTCTGTTGGCTACAGTAGTGGGATAATTTTTTAAGCAGGTTGTCTGGTCAGAGAAGGAAGCTCCTTTCTGTTGGTGGGTGAAGATGTGTTTGAATGTAACCTGGAGCAGGAATGGCTTATCACTGAGATGGGGTGATGAGGTTTGGTGAGTAAAGGTTGACTGTGTTTCGTGAGTACTAAGGTACTCAGGGAAGTTTACAGGGGCCAAAGGGAGGATTAGGGTGCAGGGGAAGGCAGTTTTAACTAAAGAGTTAAGTCTTGTTATGAGAAATCCAAGAAGTCTCCCTAGAAATAAAGGTTTTAGATGTGAGGAAGTTATTGATGATTAGAGAAGGATTAGGGCTTACTATAGATAAAATCAAATTATATAATTGTCTTAGGGAGGGCATATTGATGCCTTGTAGTCTGGCTGTTGTAGGGGTAGTGAAGTATATCTGATTTAGGGTGGAAGGTTTTGAGATATACCTGATTTCCTGGTTGGAGGGGAGGCCTTTCTGAAATAACAGGCTTGATGAACTTCTCAGCTCACTGTGAGACAGGTTTCCATATGGCCAATGCAGTTTGCTGTCTCAAGTAGTTAAACGGGAAGTGACTATAAGAGACTTGACCTTTCATGGAAAACACAAGCTAATGTCTGTTGTTTTCTCTGACCACTTTTTAGTAAAAATGGAAGAGAAGAAACTAAGTCCTAGAATGTAATGTAAATCAAAAAAAGTTATTAAGAATACTCAAGGGTATATTTCAAAACAACTAAGAGCAAATTTTAAATGTCTTACCACAAAAAATGTCAGTGAAGTGATGGCGATGTTGATCAGTTTGATTTAAATATTTCACATTGTATATCAAATCATCACATTCTACCCCATAAATGTATATAGTTATGATTTTAATTAAAATTAATAAAAATAAATAAACACAGTAGTGTCAATCAGGAAGAAGAGTGGCTGGTGTTTTAAAAAGTAAAGAGTTTCTTCTTTCAGTTTTAAATGATTAAATGACGTGGGTCTTTTGTTGAGTGCTGGTACCTTATCTCAAAGACACATGTTACTTAGTAATCACACATAGTTTTTTGTTTGTTTGTTTGTTTGTTTTTTAAGACAGAGTCTCGTTATGTCATCCTGGGTAGAGTGCTATGGCATCATAGCTCACAGCAACCTCATACTCTTAGGCTTAAGCGATTCTCTTGCTTCAGCCTCCCAAGTAGCTGGGACTATAGGCGCCCACCACAACACCCAGTTATTTTCTTTGTTGTTGTTGTTGCAGTTATCATTGTTGTTTTAGCAGCCCCAGGCTGGGTTCAAACCTGCCACCCTCGGTGCAGATGGCCAGGGCTGTAACCACAGTGCTATAAGTGTCAAACACCATACATAGTTTTTAGCAGGCAAAAAGACAGACAGTTTAACAAACTTTGTATTTTAACTCTGTAGTGGCAGATTCACTTTTTGAACTTTCTGAACTTTTGATGCATTTACTCATTAGTTTAAATACGTGTATAGTAACAGAAATATGAGAGATTTCAAACATAAGATTTATAAACAGAGAACAGAGAATTTTGTTGTTTTAAGTGGAGATTCCTCTTTCATTACAATGAACTTAATTATATACAAAATTCTTTCTAAATTCTCTTTCACAAAACTTCATAATTTATACGAATTACCTTTTGACACATTTATCTCTGGTTTTATCCTAAATTTTTCTTTTTTTGAGACAGGGTGTCACTTTGTCCCCCTTAGTAGAGTGCTGTGGCATCATAGCTCACAGCAATCTCAAATTCTTACCTCAGCCTCCTTAGTAGCTGGGACTACAAGGCACCTGCCATAAGACCCAGCTATTTTTAGAGACTGGGTCTCACTCTGGCTTAGGCTAATCTTGAACTCCTGAGCTTAAGCACTCCACCTGGCTTGGGGTCCCAGAATGGTAAGATTAAAGGCATGAGCCACTGTGCCTGGCCCTAAATTTTCTTTCTTAAACTTCTAGTTACCAGGACCTATGGAAGGAGCTCGTGTGGCAACCGCGGGGCCGATGGGTGCGGCGAGACACTAGGTGGCCCGCAGACGTGCTGCTGCTTCCCACTTCTGAGACCAAGACCATATCGGCCTACCCCAAAAGCTACAATCCATTCAATGATGACTTGGAGGACGAGGGCACCCAGGAGACTCCTCTGTCGGGCCCACAGAGCCTGCGGACAGGCAGCAGTACCTGCGCCGAGGCTACTGTCGCCAGCATCGGCAGGTCCCTGTGTACGAGTCCGAGAAAGCCGGGGTCGCCACTTCCGAGGAACTTGTCCGGCAGTGAGGAGTCTTAGACCACACAGAAGATAGTGGATAAAATGGACCAGGATTTGAAGACCAGCCAGAAGCACATCAATAGCATTAAGAGTGTGTTTGGGGGGCGCGTCAATTACTTCAAGTCCAAACCTGCAGAGACGCCACCTGAACAGAATGGCACTCTCACCCCCTAAGCCAGCAACAGGTTAAAAGAAGCTATAAGTATAAGTAAAAAACAGGAGGCAAAGTACCAGGCCAGCCACCCAAACCTCAGAAAGCTGGATGATGTAGACACTGTTGCTGGAGGAGGTAGTTCTACTGCGAGCACTGATGCCTATCTGAAGAACCCACACCTTCGAGCCTATCACCAGAAGATCGATAGCAACCTGGATGAGCTGTCCCTGGGACTGGGCCATCTGAAAGGCATAGCCCTGGGGATGCAGACGGAAATTGAGGAGCAAGACGACATTCTTGACCGACTGACAACCAAAGTGGACAAGTTAGACGTCAATATAAAAAGCACAGAAAGAAAAGTTTGACAACTCTAAAGACAGAAAAGAATTTCCACTCTATTGTGATGACAAGATTCAAAAGATCTTTTTTGAACTTCCAAGAAATTTCATTTATTATTTTAGTATATAATTTGTGTTTGCAAGTGTTAGAGTGGGTCTTAAGAGATTTTTCTTATTAATAAAAAAAAAACTACTAGTTACCTTAAGACAAAAAAATTATTGCACAAGATCCTTTTTATATAAAATTATTCTTGTTCTTTTTATCCTTCTTTCTCCCCAATACATCTTCATACCCATGTCTTTCCATACCTCTCTCTGTCTCCCCTACTAATTGACTCCTTTTACTTTAACTTCAAGCTCAGAAAAAGGGAAAAAGAAGATTGCATATAAAGTTCAGTTAAGTTTTTCTAAGAGCCTGAGACAGGGAGCCTGTGATGTTAAAGGAGTTGGATGTTTGACTTAACCTTAAGATTTTGTGCAAACAGCGGGGTCGGTAATTGGACTTGATCTCACAGTGGGCAGAAAAGCTGTACTTAATAAAGTATCTCAGGAATGGAAAAAAATATCCAATGTACTCCGTACTTCTGTGAAACCAATTTACAATCACTCACATGTGAAAAATGAAACACAACTATAGCCCAGGATGAAAGAGGGAAGGGGAGGGAAAGGGGAAAGAAGGAGGGTGGGTCAATAGAGGGTGGGTTAGTAGGGGCACCACACCTATGGAGCATACTGCAAGTACAAATTGGATCTATCAGGTGTAGAACACAAATGTCTTAATCCTGTAATTGGGTAAATGAGGTGAAGGCTATGTTGATTAGTAAGATGTAAGCACTCCACTTTGTACAAAAAATCAACACATTGAATCTCACAGTGGCATAAATGTATTTATGATCTATGTACAAATGACTGAATAAAAAAAAATCTGTGGACTACACAGATGGGTTGAATTTTTGCCTTTCACTTTAATGATGCAGATAGGAGAAGGGTAGGTCCTGGTGTTACTAAAATCAGTTTGCTTACCTGTACCAGAGAGTAACCGGAAGCTCAGCCATAGTGGTGTGATGAAGCTGAGCTTGTTCTGAGGCTGGGGTCTGTCCATTAGAGTAGTCCTGGACAGTCTGTGGGTGTGGAGGTTCAGGGCGGCTCTGCCAGTTCTGGCGGTGAGCTCCATTCCCTGGGGCATTTCTGTCCAGAGACCCAGCTGGCTGAGAGGAAGCAGGGTGCAGCCCCCAGAGCAGGGCGCATTCTTGACATCTTCTTCTCTGAACCTCTAGTGTACCTCTGCCTTTGAAACATTTCTACTGTAGTGTCAGCCACCATTTGAAAAGCTTTTTTTGTTCTCCAGGCCTGCCAGCAGCCCCATCTCCATCTGGTATCAAAGACCATTGAAAGCCAGGTTTGAAATTCCACTTGTGGACTCTGAGGCTCCTTTACAAATTTTTTCATGTCAAATATTAGGGGCCAACTAAAAGATGAAATGCATTTCCAGAATGGGTGTCTCTCCCTAGCATCAGTATCTAAATTGAGAAGGAGAGAGTCAAAATAAACATGTTATGTGGAAAGTGAAGACATGGGTTGATGGGCACTTGGGCTTTAGATAGATCACAACTATAGCCCAGCATGAAGGAGAGAAGTGGAGGGGGAAGGGAAGGGAGGGGGGTGGCTTTATAGAAGGAGGGTAAATGGTGGGGCCACACCTATGGACCATATTGCAAGGGTGTAAGTCAAATGTATCAAGTATAGAACATAAATGTCTTAACATAATAATTAAGTAAATGAGGTGAAATCTATATTAATTAGTTTGATTTAAAGACTCCAAATTGTATGAAAAATCAACACATTTACCTCACAAATGTATAAATGTATTCATGATCTATGTATATATGACTTAATAAAAGGGGAAAAAAGAATGAAAAAAGAAAAAAATAAAATTACTTCAACATTAATTCAGTTTAGAGGAAACCAAAGTACCATAATGAACAAAAATATCCTTTCCTTAAAAAAAAAAAAAGGAAAGTGAAAACAGTGAGAGTAGGCACAATACAGGTCAGAACGTCCGGTAAGCTTGAAGAGAGCCTGGGATCCTCTTGTGTGGCTTGTTAAAATGTTAGGTGTGGAGAAACCAGGTGTAGATCCCTGTGTTTCCAGGTTTCTGGTTCCCAGTGCTAAGCTGACAGAATGAATGAGCAGAGCAAACAGGTATAAGCAGGCAGAGGGACAAAGTTTACCAAAGATGGGCCAGAAGCTGCGAATGGAAGAGAAGGAATCTGGTGAAGAGGTTGAGGAGGTAGGAGTTGGGGACTGAGAGGGACTGAAGGTTGGGGAAGTGCGGAGGCATAAGGGGTGGATGAGCATCGCAGTCAGCGTCTGAAGGGGAAGGCTGAGGTGGTGGCTTTTCCTTGAGAAGGAGAATTTGGAAGGTGGTGTAGGTTTGGCACAGTGAAGGGCGACCCCACAGGAGAAAGAAAGCTTGGAGGTAGGGGGCCTCAAACCACCTGCCCTTGCAGGTTAGGAAATACTGAAGATCTCTGAAATATCTAAATTGAAAGTACCATTCTCAGCCCTTTGGTTTCCATTATCTGGTGTATGTTGGGGCCAGGCAGTGTTCCAGAGGAATCATTTTGGTTAAATGTCTCCTTTTAAATCCAGGCTACCCAGATTTTTGAGAAGACTGCCCAGTAACATATTTTGGGAAGGTACAGAATAATAACTGCCCATAGCATGTGAGGTAAGAAGAAGGAGGAATGGGGCATATGTCCACAGGAAGGCAGGCATCCCTGCATCTCCTGTGGAGCCAAAAGGACAGAGTCAGTCTGGAGATTCCCAGTCCTGTCTCTCATTCATCCCAAAGGGAAGGTGTTGGAGGATCGAGACACTGTTCCCAGATCCCAGGGGGAAATCCCAACCTAGTTCTAGGATTTTCAGAATGAGAAGCATAGGCATTGGAGCCCCTTCCTCCAGCTTACCAAGTCCTAGTGATTAGCGTGTGGTGATTACAGGACCACATCAAGTATCCGAGGCAGTCCCTGGACTGGTCTCACTGCCTGCATTCCCAGCCAATGCACCGTAAAGATGAGAGGTTCAGCGGCAGAGTTGCAAGGAAGGATCCACAGAAAGGGGAGGAGGCCACTCCAGGGATTGAAGGTTTCATTAGCAAAGAAAGGAGAGAAAAAGAGCAGAGCAGAGTCTGACCAGGAGCCAGCTCAGCTCTGACACAGTTTCAAACGGCTTTTATTATCCCTTATCAGCAGGGTTGAATGTGGTGGGGAAAAGGTCCCTGAGGGAGTCATCCTTTCTGTGGAAGGACTAATTTTTGCACTCAGAACAAATCTAGGAGGTACTTCTTTAACGGGCCACCAGCCCAAGCCAGAATAACAGTTACTATTCTGTTGTTTCCTGGGAACACTGGTCCTGAAGCATTCCAGAAGGTGGGCAGGGGGTTTGCTGTGATCATGCAGTTTGGACTGTGGCCTGCTCCTTCCCACCAGCTGTCTTCCAAAATGGCTGTACTCTTGTCAGGGCCATGAGGGTTTATTATTTATTTATTAGTTTTCTAGCAGGCCTAACCCCCATGTTTGACAGAAATCATGTTCAGGATGGGGCAATGCAGGCCTCCTGGGGGACTTCCCCTGGAGATGTCGCCTCAGCAACTGGAATGAATGAGAGGGTCTAAAAGAAAAGAGTTTATTTTGTATGTATCATTACTGGAATTTGGAGGAAAATTGTATCTGTGTTTACATGACTTTTGGTAAGTAGGACTAACTTTTGGTATTGTTGATGGGTGACAACAGCTGAGTTATTGGCAAAAATACTTATGTGTTTTACTTTGGAGGTCCTACTGGGGTGAATATCTGGTTTTGTAGGCTATAGAACAATAAATTGGATAAATACAAATAAAATAGATGCTTGTAATGGACAATTCAAAATTTCTTCTTTCTTAGGTTTTTCACTGAAATAAAAAGTTTCTAGGGATGGAAATTCTAGTTAATGTATATGGTTCTGTGTATGGGGTATATCAAGGAGTAGGATATGTGAAAGAGGCATAAAATGTGTTTTTACTGAGAACATATATATGTAATTTTGTTTAATTTCTTTTGAAGTTGATTCAGAGCATGTATTTGGAGGGGGAAAGCAAGATAAAAAAGCAACTAATAGGGTGGTGCCTATGGCCCAAAGGAGTAGGGTGCCAGCCCCATATACTGGAGATGGCGGGTTCAAACTTGGCCCTGGCCAAAAACTACAAATAAATAAATAAATAAACAACTAATAAGAGATATAGAAAGGCTATGAAAAAAAGATTGAACAGAAAGTAATAGTTTTGTGTGGGAAAGGAAACAGTAAGAGAGAGTTAAGGATATAAAGATGTGTTTTGATAAGGAAGGTAAAAAAGAAAAGATAATAACATTGTATAGAAAGAAACTTAAAGTAGGGCCAGGCTTGGCGGCTCACAGCTGTAATCCTAGCACTCTGGGAGGCTGAGATGGGTGGATTGCTTGAGCTCACAGTTTCAAGAGCAGCCTGAGCAAGAGTGAGACCTCGTCTTTAAAAATAGCTGGGCGTTGTGGCAGCACCTGTAGTCCCAGCTACTTGGGAGGCTGAGGGAAGAGAATCGCCCAAGCCCAAGAGTTTGAAGTTGTTGTGAACTATGACAACAGGGCACTGTAAAGAGGGAAACAAAGTGAGACTCTGTCAAAAAAAGAAATAAAGGGAAGGAAGGGGGGGGGAGAAGATAAAGAAAGAGAGAGAGAGAGAGAGGAAGGAAGGAAGAGAAAGAGAGAGAGAAAGAAGGAAGGAAAGAAAGAAAGGAAGAAAGAAAGTTAAAGTAGCTGGTCATTTAAAGGAAGGAAAATTGTCTATGTAAGTTGAGAAAAGATTCATGAATGGGACTTAGAATTTTGTGTGTGATTAGGTTGGCTATTATTAAAAGGGAAAATGCTCACTCTCTTATCTGTCTGCTTTAAAGCTGCAGTTGCCAGATTACTATCTGAAAAGGGGGCACGGTCTCAACATCTTCTTATATTGAATCTGTGGGCAGCCCTTTTACGGTGGTTATCACAAAAGCCAGGATAGACTGGGAGGCCATTTGAGCTAAGGGCTATGGAAAGGGAATTCTAAAGGGTAGCATTCAGGAACAAGTGATCATCAGACTCAGAAGCAAAAGCATAGACAGTGGTGACAAGCATGCACTCACACCCTGTACAGATGAATCATGCTGTCTTCAGACTTCAAAACCTACTGTTTGGTTTCCAAAGGAGCTATTGGCAGGAAGCTCTGGCTGTGTGAGAGGGTACACTGTGCCTCCATGGGAATCCCTCATTTCCCATGGGAGGGACACCCACACAGATGGTGCCAGGCCAGTATGACAAGGCCACCCTGATGTAACAGGAGATGCCCTTTTCCAATGGTAGTCTACCCCTCATTTCTCTTCCCACAGAAAAACTTGGGACCTGGATCTTCAATTACCATGAATTCATCCCTGAGAAGCCTGTTTATAAATTGTAAAGTATTGGATTCCACAGCTTTCTAAAAAAGAAATATTTCTTTGCAACACAGACTGCCCCAACACAAAATGGGAATGGTATTGGAGGTGGAGGTAGAGAAACATGGCCTGTGGATGGGAGTCTTAACTGAAACACGATTTTATGTCTAAATTATGATACTTGCATCTGAATCCTTGCCTCAGGCTCTGCATATGGGAAAACCCCAGCCAAGCTCATAATATATTTTGATATCTGCCAAGCATGTTTCTTCTCTCCCAAAATGGCTTCACCTGTTCTTATGCAATTTCATTTTAAGAGGATTTTAAAAATTATTCTAGCTTTAAAGGGTTTTAATTATGTTTTGAATAAGTCATCTGTGCACATGCAACCAAAACACAGCAATCTCAACAGTGAAAACTGAAGCTTGCTCCCTTACCTTCTCTGATCTCTAGAGATTACTCTCCCTAATCATAGCCTCTTTATGATATTCCAAATAATTCATTTTTCAGGCTTGCTTGAAAATCTGTTTGTCAATCTTTCAGCAGGATTTTAAAACCTATTGAATATGTAGGGCACAGAGGATTGCATTACTACTGCAGTGGTGGACATGTCATTAGACATTGGTCCAAACCCACAGAATGTGTAGCACCAGGTATGGACCCTAGTGCAGACTGTGGACTTTGGGTGATAATGATGTGTCAGTGTGTGTTCATCAGCTGTAACACAGGTTCCACTCTCCTGGGGAAGTTGATAGTGAGGAGTCTGCGTGTATTTGGGAGTAGGAGGCATATGGGAACTCTGCACCTTCCACTCAGCTTTGCTGTGAAACTATAACTGCTCTAGAAACTAAATCTATTTTAAAAACTAATCTTTCCTTCCCTGAATAATAAAGACAACTAATAAGTGTACATGAAATGAAAGTAATAAGAATTCACCATTAATTTCTATAAGCAAGATCCAAAGACAGATGCTCTAATTAATAGACGAGACAAAAGAGAAACAGGAGTATCTCCTCCCCTGAAATATTTATTAATTACCATGGTGGGTTTAACATATGTTTACTCATCTTCTTATGCTCCTTTGAGTAGGGCTGGACTTAGTAATTCAATTCAAGGGACAGAGCAGTACCAACAGCCTGTATAAACATATTTCCCAATCATCTCCCCAAGTTAAATATTGTGAAAGAAGATTTTGTTCGGTAGGGTTGAGCTTGTGGAATCACCACAAGCTTGGATGGCACCAAGGCATTGTGATATTTAAAACTTTTTTCAGGACTGAGTTGAAGGCTCTTCTCTGTAATCCCAGCATTCTGGGAAGCCAAAGGAGGAGGATCACTTGAAGCCAGGAATTAGATTCTAACCATGGCAAAAAAGTGAGATCCCCATCTCTAAAAATTAAAAAAAAAAAAAAAAAAAGCAAATGAGCAAGGCATAGGGACATGGCAGTACATTCAGGTACTCTGGAGGCTGAAGAAGGAGGTTCACTTGAGCCCAGGAGTTCAAGACTTCTGTGAGCTGTGGTCATTCCACTGTGCTCCAGACTGGGTGACAGAGCTCTGTCACCCTGGCTAGGGTGCAGTGGTCTCATCATAGCTCATTGCAGTCTAGAACTCCTGGCCTCAAGTAATCCTGTAGCTGGAACTACAGGCACGTGCCACTAAGGCCAGCTAATTTTTGTTTGTTTCTTTGTTTGCTAACATTATCTTGCTATTTTCCCAGCTAGGATCAAGGGTTCAAGTGATCTCCATACTTAGCCCCCAAAATTCTGGGATTACAAAAGTGAGCTACTGAACCAGACTGGGATTATTCTTTAACCTCCTGAAGTAAGTTCTTATTGTACCACGAAGAGGAATTGGAAATAAAGGAAGGAAAAAAAACCCTGCTTGAAGTTAGATGAGTTTATTAGAGGTTAATTACAAGGGTGCTTCCTCTTAAGCATTGCAGAAACTTCTTCCACAAGAGATTTCTCTCATACAAAATCCACATCTGCCCACCCTCTGGTGCTGCCTTAGATCTCTTCCCAGTTGAACAATGCAAAGTTTGGGGTTTTTTGGGCTTTTTTTTTTTTTTAAGTTTTTGGCCAGGGCTGGGTTTGAGCCCACCACTTCCAGGATATGGGGCTCGCCTTACTCCTTTGAGCCACAGGCACCGTCCGACAATGCAGAGGCTTTACTTGGTATTTTTGCTTATTCACAGTGAAACAAATCAGGAGGGCTTCAAATCACCAGGTGCTTCATGCAACTCATGTTACCTTAGGATAATATTACAATTTTCTCAACTGGCCACTTGAAAGCAAGAAAGTGTTGGGGAACCCAAGAAAGTGTAAGCATATTTTCCAGGCCAGTAGTTACGTTGGTGTGTGCTGAATCTACTTTGTTTTTTTTTGTTTTGTTTTGTTTTTGAGACGGAGCCTCAAGCTATCCCCCTGGGTAGAGTGCCATGGCATCACAGCTCATAGCAACCTCCAACTCCTGGGCTCAAGCGAGTCTCCTGCCTCCGCCTCCCAAGTAGCTGGGACCACAGGCGCC
>CAUYQV010009153.1:0-16997 GCA_963574575.1 Galagoides demidoff | reverse complement strand
TGAGTATTTCAGTAATGAGGTATGTAGTGCTTTTTCCAGGATGAGTTCACAAACTTAATTCTCAGACTTTGTTTTAATTATGTTAACATAATTGACATTTTAAAATGAGTGAATAATGGATAAACAAAATGTAATCTGTCCTATTCAATCCCTTTTAACCATATAAAGGAAGGAACTGCTAATACATGCCATGACATGGTGAACTTGAAAACATTATGCCAAGTGAAAGAAAGCAGCCACGCACACGCACACGTATATATACGTATATATGTATATATGTATGTATGTATAAATATATATACGTGTGTGTGTGTGTGTGTGTGTGTTTTGAGACAGAGTCTCAAGCTGTCACCCTGCATAAAGCGCTGTGGCATCACAGCTCACTGCAACCTCATGGACTTTCTCTTGCCTCAGCCTCCCAAGTAGCTGGGACTACAGGTGCCCGCCCCAACACCCAGCTTTTGTTGTTGTTATTGTCATTGTTATTTTAACTGGTCCAAGCCAGGTTCAAACCTGCCAGCGTTGGTGTACGTGTCCGGCTTCCTACCCACTGAATTACAGACACCGCCCAGCAGGCACATATATTTATATGAAATATTTAGGAATGACAAAGCAGATATTCTTCAGAGAAGGCATTCATATTTAACCCGTAAGATGAGGTTGCTGTCGATTTTTCATAGATAGGTTTTTTCGCTTTTGCAAGACTATCTACTATTTCCACTTTGCTGAGAATGTTTTAAAAGAAAGAGTGTGTGTTAAATGCTGTGAAATACTTTTGTCTGCATCCATTGAGAGAATATTATTTTTTCTCATTACACATGTATTTATTTCATGTGGATAACCAGACTTACAATTTTGAAATAAACTTAAATTTAAATCCCAAACTTTAGTAAGGATATTTGTTTCTTTATTTATGAAGGATAGTGGATGGACTTATCATTTTTGTGACATTATCTAAGTTCATGTTTATCATTTTATCTCTCAGGCTTATAAACATCTATATATCTGTGTGATTGATATATATGAGTGTGTGTGTGTGTGTCTATTTTGTTTTTAGTTTATTGGATTGTCAGTTTAATGTATTCATTAGAATGATTCTAAGGTTGAAACAAGAGCATGTATTATTTTCTTAAAACAATTGATGGATCTTTAAGAGTCACAGCATCAGAGTCTGATAAGCTCAGCATTAAGGCTGCCCCTTGGCTCTTCAGGATTTAGTGGGGAAGATAATGGGTGGAACTGTAAACAAAGAAGGGAATTCATGTCTAGTTTTTATCTCATCAATAGAAGAGAGGAAATGAGAATTAAGTAACAACAGCCAATATATCCTCAATATCTCTGAATCAATCCTTATTCTTCATTGCTAGCAAAGGAACAACTACACCGCCTGCAGGTCCTAACAGGTACATTGTTAATGTTCTGAAATAGAATTCTTCCTCTAAGGTCCTGGAATCCTCTGAAAAGGCCATAACAGCTCCTGGCTCTATTCAGAAAGAGAGGACATTTGGGGATGTGAAACTTGGTGTCAAAGACAGTAATCAATAATTTAGGTCCTGTCTTCAAAGGTTCCAGGCTGAAAAGAGTTGGAAAACTCAAGGAAGAATGTAGCTTGCCAATCTTTTAAAAATGTATAGCAAACCTGTTATAAACAGTCAGACAATTAAGTTCATGAACTCATCCTAGAAAAATTGCTACAATTCTCATTGCTGAGTGTCACCTTCTAAGTACTCACCTTGGGAAGCTATGCACCAATGCCAGTGCCTAGTCCACCCTTTAAAGCACTTTTTCTAGGATATTTCACAAATTTAATTGTCAGGCATCATATGACAAAGCCCTAATGGCCAGTCCAGAAAGAGTTCTAAAAGTGCTTTGAAGGGTGGAGTAAGTGCTGACATCAGTGTTATTTATAAGTAAGGAACTACATATAACATATATGGATTTTCAAGTTAAAGAAGTAATTAATTAGTGTGAGTGGTGAATGGCTTATCTGATCTCGTTATAGCATAATTGAAATATCAGTCAAAATTGCTGTCTTGTCACATGCTAACCTCTTTATAAAATGTATTAACTAATAGAAAGAAATTATACAATTCTTTTCTGACCTAGAGCTTTGGAAAGTCCCAATCTTTTCATTCATATTTTCACTTGCTACCTATCATAAAACAGCCTTACTTAATGCTTCATAAGTTATAAAACTTTTTTTATTTAGGGGAGAACGGTGTCTACCTGTTCACCATATAAGCCACCAACAGCAAGTTGCCAGAATCAAGAAAAAAATCCTAGCAACTCTAGGGTCATAAGGACCCATAGCAATTTGACCAATTACATCCTGGTACCTTATCTGCACCAACCACATACATGCAAGAGTTACCTGTCTTAACACCTATACCAACAACTTTTTTTTTTTTTTTTCGAGACGGAGCCTCAAGCTATCCCCCTGGGTAGAGTGCCATGGCATCACAGCTCACAGCAACCTCCAACTCCTGGGCTCAAGCGAGTCTCCTGCCTCAGCCTCCCAAGTAGCTGGGACCACAGGCGCCCGCCACAATGCCCGGCCGTTTTTTGGTTGCAGCCATCATTGTTGTTTGGCGGGCCCGGGCTGGGGATTCGAACCCGCCACCTTAGGTGTACGTGGCTGGCGCCTTAGCTGATTGAGCCACAGGCGCTGAGCCTTTTTATTTCTTAAGATGAATTTGGAAATATCTGTGGCTTACAAGGAAACACACCGGTGCCTATTTCCGTTGAGCTTTGTAAATGCAATGAGAACAAAAATCACCTGTATTTCCATCCGAAGTCAATTTAAAATGGCAAATTTTTAATGAGCTCTGGTAAGAGCCTGCCGGTCAAGTGACTCTCTGCTCTTACCAGTTATCACGGCCACACTCATGTCCAGAGGTGCATGAGATTTTAAAAGGCTACCAATCCAGGACAAGCTTCCAAAATTCATTCATTCCCATCCAAATGCTAGAAAACCATCCTTGAATAAGAATCTTCTGTGTTGTGACACAACAATGGGCTTGTTACGCTGAATATCAGACTCCATTAGATATTATATGGTGAGGAGAAGGGTGGTGTTTCTTACTGGGTTGTGAGCCCTACAGAGAAGAACGATGTTTATCAGTCCTGGTCCCTGATCCTTACCCAGCACACAGGATAGGTATGCAAGTGGTGATGGCGTCAAAAAAGATTTATGAGTACCCATCACTCTAGGTGTGGGCAACAGACCAAACAGGTGTAATGAACAAAAGAAACAGGTGTCTTTCTATCATGGAGACTATATTCCGGGGGAATAATAGTCAAGATAATAGACAAAGACTTCAATGAAGAAGAAAAAATATTAAATAGTGCTAAGTGTTGTGCAGAGAATTAAATTAGGATAATGCAGGAGAGTGGTGGTTCTTTAAGAATGATCGGGTCATAAACATCACCCAGGCACTTATCAGAAATACTAATTCTCAGGCCTTTCCCCAGATTTGCTGAATCCCAAACTCTGGAATGGAGGGGGTGGGAGGGCAGCAACCTGCTCTAATAAGCCCTCTAGGGGGTGGTGATGGGAGAACCTGCAGCAGAGGCGCCCTGGGAGAGATCTCGCAGAAGAGCTGATCCCTAGGCAAGATCTGGATTAAAGACAAAAACAGGAGGTGGCTGCCATGGAGGAAGCAGGAGGGAGAGCGTTCCAGGCAGAGGAATCAAACAGTGCGAATCCTCGTGATGGGTTCAAGGAAAAGCGAAAGGGTCATGGCCGCTGGAGCAGGGCATGGAGCACTGGGTTACAGAGACAACAGGAAAATGTCTTTTCTGGCTTTGTCAGCATGGGGGGAGAGGGGGTTAGGATTTGATTCTCACAAAGATGCAATGTCATGGAAAGTCTTTGGTGGGAGAGCTGCATGGGTTGGATACTGGACAAAAAACTTAATGAGCCTGGTACATACAAAATGCATAGACGTGTGCATGCAAGTAAGAACATATTGCATGTAAAGTGTATACGTGTATATGTAAACTTATACATGTATATATAGTGCTCAAGCTTCCTTTGCCAAATAAGTGTTTGGTTTTGTTTCCACCAAAACCAATTTGTTTATTAGTTTGAGATAATCAGTTTGGAAAATGGGTTAGGGCTACCCCTTTCCACGACACAAGGAGGAAGGTGCTTTGGAACAGAGGCTTTCAGCAGAAGTCATTCCTGGGGCAGGTCCCCATTCCCTAGCATGTTCAGGCTCTCATAAACACTTTCGACCAAAATGCCCCTTACTAAACTGGTAGGGAAAAATGTCATCACTGGATCAAGAGGAAAGGGCAATGTCAAATGAGGATGAAAATTCTTTTGATTTCATTCATGGGACATCATTTGGCTGCCATCAGGAAGGCCACATCTTCAGCTCTCAGGGGAAGGAGAGGCAGGACAGAGTCACACTTTTGAGATTCAAAAAAAAAGATCTCTTATTACCAAATATTAAAATTACCAGTTTATTAGCCCCGCACTGGGGAAACTTAAAATCACAGGCAATGACCTAGTGCCCTATTAATGCCAAAATAGCCAAACATGTTTATTTACTAAGAGCAAACTTATAATAACCCTTAATGCCCTTATTGTCCTATGCCATCTATAATTATATTTCATTCAAATAGTTGCTATTCTACTAAAATAGAGCCTCTCTCACAGTATAGAAGGCAGAAGCATGGACCATTTGTGAACTCAGAGATTCTAATTTTATTCTGATAGTCGCACTAATGAATAATTTACATACTAATGTTAATTAGGTGAGTTAATAATTTCTCTCATGTGGTGAGATGATTATTAAAATAGTTCATCCTGAGGACATCGGCCTATTTCTTTAGAGTTCTAACCAGCTGTGGGTTTGAGATGCCATCAATTTGTACCTCCTGTCTCTCTTTTTTAGATCTGTTCTCCATTATTAGTAAATTCCAGGATACATTTTTTTTCTTCTATACCTTTGCCTGTAAATCGGAGTCTTCTTTTAGGAGTAGAAAATTTCTCTACTTTTATTCAAATGTACTGGCTTGTTAATAGGTTCCCATATCTGCTTTGCAATCCACAGCTCCACCCATTGAAAATTAAATCCTTTCAATGTTATTTGGTTAGAGGTAACTGGAGAGACATTTGTGAAAATAGTCTACATGTTTAAAGGACCATTTAGTTCGATGGGAAGAAACACTTGAAAGCATTTCAGAAGGCTTTCAGAATGCTTGTGTTTTGTAAATAAAAATTCAAAATTGACATTGAAAAACTTACCTATTGCCATACAAATGGGATCAATTATTGCTGTCACCTTACTTTTTGCCTAGGACGTCATTAATTTTTCAGTAGTATTATACACTCTTTCATAGAGTTGTCCTAAAAAGAATTCAGGGCATGAAGACTCGTGCATCCACCAGTCCTTGTTTTATGATGAATAAATGATTTCTTGGTCCCCTACTGTGGTAAAGCAACAACACTCATCCCTGACTCTGAGTTATTTACAAGCTAATTAGGCAGATAATTTCTAAAAAGATAATGAATACGATGGAGGTGGTGTTAATTATTGAATAAACAAGGTCTCTGAGTGTTGATTTCTGGGCAGGACTGATTTTTGAAATCAACTGGAAGCTTCTAGAAACACAGGCTCCCAAGTAGCGTTCTATATTTCCTCTTTCCCACACCTGACAAAGCAAGGAGTCCACGGGAGACCTGTGCTGGTCTCAGCCCAGTTCACCTCCATCTGAAATGGTCAAGGGCATCTTTTAGATAAGGTCGGATCAAGCAGGAGTCTTGAGAAATACGGCAAAACCGAGAAGAGTGAGGGAGACTTCCAGATAGCATGAGCTGTGTGAACAAAGGTGACTATGGCTCTGGACACGGGGACGGGGCAGTTTGACACCCCCTGTTGACTGGGGCTATGGAACTGGGCAAGCCAGTGGGGAACTGGCTATTCCTCAGATTTATAAATCCTTCAAGGGAAGATACAGTGTGAGTGCTAAAAAATATCTCAGAAATATTAAAAGGTATATTCTCCACCCTGCAAGCATTTTCTCTTATACCTTGACTCTTCTCCAAATTTAATTTACTATGCCATCTGATTACAAATTTGACCTGCAGATTTAATTCCTGTGATGGTCATTAAGCCCATCCCCCTAGTAAAATAAATAACACAGTGCTCTCAGATAACACATTTACAGCACGTGTCAATATATACGTATATAATTAATTATATGTTACACACATGTAACACTATACTATATCATATTATGTCTGATGTTCAGCCTAAACTAAAAAAAGAACCATTAAAATGGTATAATACAGACTAAAGTAACAATTACCTTTTTATTAGTTATAATTTTATTTCATATAAAAATGGTAAAACACTCTTCTCAGTCCAACCAAAAATTATTAGTCGTATTTCATGGGGAACAACTTGACTGAACGTGCCTTATTATTTTTTAAAACACATGTTGGATGTGATTTAAAGTTCTCATTCTAAGTTAAACGTTGACTTTTTATGACAGTCAAGGGTCACAAAGACATCTTAAAAAGATACTTGGATCCAAATGAAAGACGGACATCAGCAGACACACACCCTAAATCTTGATTCTCATCTTCAGACCCAACTGCCAATTTTACAAAAATTTATAAAACTAATACACTTGTGTCTTCCCTGACACCGAATGAGTGTCTTTGTAAATTAAGTGGTGGATAGATGCCTTTTTGGTTTTTAAAGAAATGGGATCATAAACCGTTTAAAGCTTTTCTTCAGAAAGATATTGTCACAAGATAGAAATGCTGTTTCCACTTTTTATTTTTAAAAATATAGATGGTCTCCCCCATCCACCCACCCGTGATCTATTTTTAAAAAGCTCTTTCAGACAACACATATTTCTTTTGAAAAGCTTGTTGCTTCTCAGCATTAAAACATCACCTTTACCGTGAATGGGCCCTTCAAGGCTTCCCACGCACTCCAAAAACAATGCCAGGGAGAATATCGTGCCAGATTTCTTTTAGCCTTGAAATACAGGTGGGGGATAGTTGATGCTAGAGATAAGAGTGGGAGTGTGCTAGCATTTTCAGCCGGCATTTTCTCTTCAAGAATCTTGTTAAATCTTTTGCAATTTTGCAAGGGTACATTTAATTAAAACTTGGTTGCATTGGTCATCTCTCCACTTCACGGCACACATATAACCTGCACGGTGGATTGCACTGGGTGGCAGGGTATCAGAAAGCTCAAGTACAGCTCAGGACCACTGTGCATGGAACAATTCCAGCTCTTCCTTCCTGCCCCGGCTTTACACAGAGTGATTCAGGAGTGACTGCCTTGTTTAAGAACAGGTGAAAACGTCAGTGTTGGTTTATATCATAATTATTGGTAAAGACCAATTTTATTTCTGTTTTGTGAAACATTCTAAATAAAAGCCACCCCATCCTGCTCCCCCACCCTCCTGGCTGTCCCGGGTCCCCATATGGGTGATGCATGTTCTCTGCTGTGGAGGCCACTGAACTTGGCTGGTTTGTGACATCACTTAGGGAAGGCCTATGACAGCAGAAAGTGGAGAAAATGGGCATCTACTATGGGCCACAAACTTGGGGAAATAGATGATGTATAGAAGTGCTGCTTCCCCTCCCCTGAGTACAAACACTGGTTTAAGCAGGTAGGAGAGGAAGAATCAGAAGCAAATCAACCTGATGCTCAGGGCAGGGGGTCTCGGATACATGGCCCTGGCCCTGCTCCTCGGGTGGGTCTCTGAGATCCCCAGGAGAGAACCTGAGCCTTGGGACATGACTCTCACCTTACACATGGACTTCTAGAACATGGTCTCCAGCCAAAACGTAAGTCCACTGCAGTTAGGGAGCTGTTACCGCACCCTAAAAAATCTCCTGAAACTTCCTCTAAAGACACCATGGAATTTAACTTTCAATCCTACCATACACGCCACACTACAGCCTAGATCTGGAAAACACGCACCAAACTCAAAGATCGAAGACCACTGTTCAAGGCATATTTGATAAATTGTTACCAGTCAAAAACCATGTCTAATTATAGCCACCTGGGCACCTCTAACACTCCCAAGTTCAGAAAATCTGCAGCATGGAAAATCCAGAATAAGGGTGATCTGTGCTGGGAAGATGAACCCTTTAGCAAAGAAGTAACTTTTACTGGCTTGGGTTTTGGTTTCAACTTCACAATAAAAATGAGGTAGAGGATATTGGGCTGAGTCTTTACTGCGGACTTTTCTTTTTTGCCAAAAAAGCTAAAAAGTGATTACTCAAGTTTGGCCGATTAATAGTGTGAACGCGCCATGCACCCTCTGTACACAGGTGTCTTAGGAAGTTTGGGAAATGCTCTTTGCTGGGAAACCTGGTTTTGTTGACAAACCATCCCAGCTATGCCATTGGTCCTGTGGCTACATTGCCGGGAGACGTGCGTAGTCACTGGGCTAACCTGGGCAAACTGCAGATTCACTAGTGCACGGTGGCCTCCACAGCTACTCAAATGTGAAAGGATGCGGTTGCTAAGCTGAAAGCATTCTTACCAAGTAAAATGAAGGGCTGTACCATGAACTCCTCTGGACAAACGTATTGTGTATTGCAAAGACAAATTATAGAGCAGTGGGGGAAAAAACCTCGTAAGGATCTTGCATCTGTGGTAGAAGATAATTGGAATGGGCTCGCCATAGAGATGTGTTGTAATTGTTGCTTTCGAGCCGTCCCTGGGAATCCAATAATACCCTCTTAAAGAACGCCAGAGAGAGAAGATGAGCGCAATCTGGCCTGTTTTCCAAAACAGTTGGTCATCACAGCTCATGTTAATTCCAACATTCGCTTCTTCTGAAATGAGGTGGGGCCATATTTGCTGGTCTCTAACGATACCCTTAAGTTCCAGCCCTTCACTCAGAAAGGAGTCTCATCACCATTAATGCTTATTTTGTTTGAACGTGGATTGAACTTTAGTGTAATTCTAATCACCAGGTACTTCATACTCAAAACAAAATGAATTCAGATAATCAAGGAAAGTATAAAAAAGTGAATTAATTCTTACTTAGCAGTAAATGTTAAGGATATTCTGATATCCACAAAAACGTATCTGTTATTGTTATGATTATATTACATTGATGTAGTAGGCTATTTTTAATATTTTTCTGCAGTAGGCATTCTTTCTTTTAAAAGAATCAGCTCTACTGAGGTGTAATGGACATGTCATAAAATCCACCCGTTTTCATCATAAACCTTAAGGAATATGAGAAAGGTAAGCTGACATTCTTCTCACTGGTCTGACGTGCTCATGTGTTTAAAATTTTTATGCAAACTGCCGAAGTGCTGTCTAGAAATAGCGCGCTAAGAAATACTTCTTTCTGATAACTGTTTCTCAAAACAAATTTAAAAATCAGTTGTTGAGGCAATTTTGAAAGGATCTTCAAAATGATTCTACAAATCCCACCTCGCCTGGCCCCTGCCAACTTTTCCAGAGCAGTGACGCGTCCCCTTTACACTCGACTTCAGACACTGGGAGATGCACATTTGATCAAGGGGGCCAAGCTCCTCCCACTCGGGGGTTGCCTTCCTGGCACGTTGACCCATACTTTTTTGTGCTGCCCTGTCCCAGCAAAAACCATCTTTGCATCATCTGAGCAACGACTGCATTTAAAATCGCTTCACACACTCTATCTGTGCACCATGTTGGTCTCCTTCCAGGAGTTTGTACAACTTAGGACATTATTGGTTTATTTGCTTTTACTGCAAGGACAGGGAAATTATGTATCTGTAATAGATTTGTTAAATCTGAAAATTTGTTAAAAAAAAATTAAAGGATAAGTGAGAGAATGGAAGATCCTCGCTCATGTGTGTCTTATAGGTAGGCAATCGGTGCACAAACATTTTTACATTAATTTAAATAAAATCATGTTGTTGACTGTTCTTATTTAACTATTTGACAATTGGCGTCTCAAATCCCTAAGTGCCAAATATGAGGAAGACTGGGTGGATGGCCAAAGACGACTGTTCCTTTCTAAGCCAATTCTCCTCACCTCTTGTTTTCAAATGATGCCAAGCTGCCCTTAGGGACCTGCCCTAAGACGTCACCAAAATTGTTTCACTGACAACTGTTCCACATTCCTAACACTGCCGGACCTTCTCTGTTCCTCAGCATCAGTTGACACACTGGGATGGGCCTGGACGTCGTCCTTTTTTTTTTTTTTTTTTTGCAGTTTTTGGCTGGGGCCCCCACCTCTGGTATAGGGGGCAGGCGACCTACTCTGTGAGCCACAGGCGCCACCCAAGGCTTCATCCTTTCTTTCCTTCTCTCTTCCTACCACCTCTCTAATTGCTTCTTTCTTCATTTCTTCCTCTCCCTGACCTCCAAACATGGCGTCGTCCCAAGAATTTGTCAACCTTCTTCTCCAGCTGTCTAGCCAGAAGGGTTTCCAGTCCGTATACCTAAATATTATTGACTCTCACACATTTATGTCCTGCCCAAGTCACTCCACTGAACTCCAGATCCAACAAGCTTTCCCATGGCTTTTTTTATTCCAATCACTGACCAGGAGTTTCTGATTCCAGGCCCTGCCCCACCCCACATCGCAGGCACACTCAAAGTTGTTTCCTTCCCAGACGCTCTCATCTTATTAAATAAAACTTCCATCCACACCATTTTCAGGCTTCTGGACGTTGACCACCCAAGAATGTAACAAACTGGGCAACATGCAGCCATGGTCACCGAGAGGAACGAGGCTGCTGTGCTGACACACACAGGTGGCACCTGACCGGTCTCTGAGAATCAGGTCCACTGAAGGAGGTGGTCAGACTAGGGAGGAGGTCCACCAAAGAGGTTCTACTGTATTTCAAGGCTGAAAATAAATTTCAGTTATTTAATTCACCTAATCTATAGTATTTTGTTATGGCAATCCAAGCAAACATACTATACAATTTTATTTGATCTTAGGTTAGCCATGTGAATAGATACTACTATTGGCCTCGCAGAGATACATGGTAAATTACAGATCAAAAGGATTCAGAATCTGTTGGTCCCTTCTTTTCCATCATCCACCTCTTAACAACCCACCTTCCATATCTGTCAATACATATTTAAAATTCATCTGCTTCTTTTCATCTCTACTTCGATCCCCTAGTTGAAACCATGTCTTACCTGGATTATGAAAATAATTTAAATCTCAGCGTTTTCCTTATTTCCCACCTACAATGCATTTTTTCACAGAGAAATAGAAGAAATCTCTCTTAAAAAAAAATGCAATGTAGATAATGCTAATCTCCTGCTAAGGGGTATAAATAACCTTAATTCTTTGGAAAATATGCAGGCTCCAAACAGGAAAAAGGTTAGTGCAATAGGCATTTCCACTAAAGGAGGTGAGGGAATGAAGAGCATATAACAGTTACCAGTCAATAAAACTCTACAATCAAGGTAATCCCATGTTGCCAGGGATCCTTGCTCAGCAGGCTGTTCCTTGATTGGGAAGCATTTCTGCTCCCTGGATGAAGTTCACTGACGTCTTGTTTTATTTTTTCCTTGAAGAGTCACCCTTTCCCAAACCCTCATACATCATTCTCGGTACCTGTCGTGGCACTTAAAATATTTTGTCATGAACTATATTTACATGTAAACTTGCCTGTGAGCAGGGACTATAATTCATTCCTATACTTCCTACCTAGCAAGAATTGACTAATGGTGATACCCCATATCTATTCGCTAAATTATTATTTTTGCAAAAAAGTCCATATATATCAAAAAGAGCTCTACATATCTTAGAAGACCCATCCCAGGCCATGAGATAGCACTCAAAAGAGGGAAAAAAAAAAAACATCAGTTTTAAGTTGACATGAATACATTAATAAAAAAAAACTCTATACACAAAATTCTTAGAATGTTTTCTTGTGGCCGTCCTGACTATTTCAATTCAATACCAAAAAGGAGCTCTCTGAGGAACAGGTATTGATTTTCCAATCAAGGTCAAAACCTTGCTTTTTGGCTGTTGGCTAACATACAGACATGTACACATATACAACCTGATGTTGAGATTATAGAGGTCATATACAATAGACCCCTGAAATCCTCCCATATTTGCTGTGACGCGTTCTTCTCCTTACACTCCTATATGTCTATCAAATCCTAGCAATTATGAGACCTGTAGTAGTAATGTCAATACCTGAGTAGATGGCCCATATTTTATGAATCAACTGTTAGTGTCCTCACTCCCCATTCCTCTATTGCAGCCCTAACTCCCAATATGATAGGATTTGAAGATGGGGTTTTTAGAAAATACTTAGAGTTAAATGAGGTCATGAAGGCAGGACCCTCAAAATATGAGTGCTATTAGAAGGGACCCCAGAGCAAGGCAAGAAAAGACCCGGAATACCAGCCATGCTGGCACCCTGATCTCAGAATTTCAGTTATTTAATTCACCTAGTCTATAATATTTTGTTATGGCAATCCAAGCAAATAAATAAAACTATACAATTTTATTTAATCTTGGCCATGTGAATAGATACTACTATTGGCCTCGCAGAGATATATGGTAAATAACAGATCAAATGGATTCAGAATCTACCCTAGTTTATCCTGAATCAAGGGGTCTCAACCTCAGTATCATTGGCAGAGGAAGGATACCTCTTCGTTGGGGGTCGGTGGAGAGTGTCCTGTGCGTCTTAGACTACTTAACAGCCTCCTGGCCTCCACACACTAGATCCCAGTTGCAGCCCCAGCCCCCAGTTGTGACAACCAAAAATGTCTCGAGCATCGTCACAATCTCCCTGTGTGGGCACTAGAGGCTGGGTTGAGAGCCATCAACATAGACTCTTTCCTGGTACCACTCATTTGGGGGAATACCAACATAATTTCTGTCTTCTTGTTCTAATTCAATACCAAGATTGTTTAATGTTCCAATCTATAAACTTTGTGACCAGAGAAAAAAAGAAAAGTAAATCAATGAAATGCCTGAACTCTCTGACAGTTTTGAGCAGTCACCATGTCAATGGAAGGGGCGATTTCGGAACAATACCCTTTATTATTCAATTTCTTTCAATCTGATCCAGCAAATCCAGGGGTGGCCCTAGGGCCCTGTCTTTGTGGGTGGCACACTTTCAAACTCAAAGAAATCCATATGTCACTGTTATGCCGCACCTCATCACCTGTGCCCTTAAGCAGTGTAAAATTCAGATCAGTGGCATTTCACGACAGGTTCCTGAAATGTCTTATTTCACATATTTTAAAAAATAATTCAGTCGCAGTAGAATCCAAGTTAGCAAATAATTACATAGAAACTGTTGCTACTTCTTAAAACTATGACAATTTGCATTCTGTGCATTATTTTTGGCTATTTATTAATACATATGGTTATAGATATTTTCGTCAATTTTACATTTAGGAAAAGCCAAATATAAAATCAAATTTGCCATTGAACACTACAGATTCTTCTGTATCAAATGCTTACTTTTGTTTTGGGGGGGAGGGGTAGGCAGATTCTCCATTGCCCAGGCTAGAGTGCTTGCTGGGGCAATGAGCCTAGCTCATAGCAACCTCAAATTCCTGCCTCAAGTGATCCTTCTGCCTCAGCCATCTGACTAACTGGGACTACAGGCACCTGCCACAACACTCAGCTAATTTTTCTACTTTTTGTAGAGACAGAGTCTGACTCTTGCTCAGGCTGGTCTCAAACTCCTGCCTCAGCCTCCCAGAGTGCTGGGATTACAGACCTGAGCCACTGTGTCCAGCCTAAAATGCTTATTTTCTTGATGTGGACAATATTTTACTTGAGATTTGATCAGATTAGATAAAACTAAGCCTTCAACAGAGCCGTCTATTTTTCGTCATATGTTATTAACACATTATTAGTGATTCTGTCACTGGGAACTCAGTGAAGCCTTGGAAAAGTGAAAGACTGAGAGATTTACATAAAACTGAGAAACTTCAGTTTCATATCACACAGTTTCCAACACACACTAGAAGAGCAATTTCTGAATTTAAGAGCGGTGCCAAGATTCCGAAAGTGTTTCATCTTGCTCTTCAAGTCTGCGTGCTGGTCGGTTGCAGAGTTATTAGAACTTGCTCCCCTGAAGGACGGTACTCTAATTGCCAGACAATAACACCCAGTTTTGTTCTCAGTGGCCACAGAGGGACCATAAGGGGCAAACTCTGGACCAGATATAGAGATAAAAGCTTACATTTCCCCAAACATTTTATAATTGGCAATGGTAAATCTACTTTTTTTTTCTATTTTTTTTAATTGTTTGGAATTCATTGAGGGTACAAAAACTCAGGTTACACTGATTGCATCTGTTAGACAAAGTCCCTCTTGCAATTGTGTCACCCCCCAGAAATGTTCCATACACTGTGACCCCCAATCCCCCTCCCGCCTCCCCTCTCCCCATCCCTCATTCCCCTACCGTCCACCTTGTATTACATCATCTACTGCCTTCATATTAGAATTGAGTACACTGGATTTTTGCTTCTCCATTCTTGTGATGCTTTACTATACAGAATGTGCTCCAACTCAATCCAGGTTAGTACAAAAGATGTAAAGTGTTCATCTTTTCTAATGGCTGGATAGTATTCCATGGTCTACATATATCACAGCTTATCAATCCATTCCTGGTAAACCTAATTTTAAGTCACACATTGACAATGGTCCTTCTGAAAATACATGACTCCTAAGGGGTACGAACTTTGTTAAGCTCTTTACAAAAATGTCTTTATAAGCTTTTAGAAGGTGACTATTTCCCCCTCCTTAAAAAAAGGGAAAAGCAATTAATACGCCTTTAGAGAGAAACTGCAAAATAAGCTAAAACTTAAAACTCCCCAGTCATATGCCATCTGCAATTTCTCTTCTCGGGGGAAACTGTAATTAAATTTTGGTTTTTATCATGCTGAAGAAAATAAAATAGCATATTTGTATATACAGTTGTCCTTTAGGATCTGATGGAAATTGGTTCTGAGGGGCCCCCGTGGATACCAAACTCTAAGGATACTCAAGTCCCTTGTATAAAATGGGATCGTTTTTGCATATACTTTAAATCATCTTTGATTACTTACAATACCAAATACAACATAAATAGTTGTTCTATTTTTTTATGTGCACTATTGTTGCATTGTTATTGTTGCCTCATTATTTTATTTTGCGGAATATTTTTGATATGCAGTTGGTGAATTTATGGGAGCTGGACCTGTGAATATCTCCATATTCACTGACTCTGTGTGTGTATAACCCGGGGATTTTACTATCCGATTGCTACTCATCTTCATGTTTTCATGCAACTATACAACACAGCGATAGTAGTACAGTGCTATGTCATTTCTTGATTGAATGGTAACTGGGAATTGGTTCTGTAATTACAAAGGCCAGGAAGTCCTGTGATCTGCTGCCTGCAGGCTGGACAATCAGGAAAGGCAGAGGTGTGTAATCCAGTCTGAGGCCAAAGGCATGAGAACGGGGTGGGGGAGATGATGGTGTGAGTCCTGGTCTGAGTCTGAAGGTCCAACAGTCAGGAGCCCTGATGTCTTAAGGCAGAAGCAAATGGGTGTCCAGCTCAAACAAACACAGCAAAATGTCTCCTCTTCTGCTTTTTGCTCTATTCAACCCCTCAACAGAGTAGATGGTGCCAGCCCAACTGGTGAGGGAAACCTTCCTTGGTCAGTCCATAGGTTCAAGTGCTAATCTTTCCAGAAACAGCCTCATGGACACACCGAGAAATAATGTTTTACCACCTAGTTGGGCATCCCTTGGCCAGTCAAGTTGAAACCTAAAATTAGCCATCTCCAATAGGGATGCCATAAGTTTTGAAACTGTTTTCCTTTTGGGAGACAGGTAGTTTATAAACCTATGGCCTCTATCTGCAGAGATAACTAGACGTGAGCACCCACCTCCCCCTGCACTGCCCTGTGGCTTCTACCTGCAGAGATACCCAGACGTAAACAATTCTACCCACCTCCTCCTGCCCTGCCTTTGCTATTATTTCCCCGTTGGTTGTCCCCAGTGGCCACCTCACTGGTCTGCCAATTTGAGTCCCTACCATGTATTACCTGATCAGCAGCCAGAGTGACCCGATTAAGGCATAGGTCAGATCATGTCTCTGCTCTGTGCAAAGCCTTCCTGTCTTTTCCCACTTCTCTCCAGCTAAAACCCAAGATCATCACAGTGGCCAAACCGCCCCTGCCCTCCCTGTTCACGTCTCTGACCTCACCTGACTCCTTCCTTTCCCCTAGTTTATTCCAGCCCCTCAGGCCTCCCTGCTATTCCTTCAATATTCCAGGCTACTGCCCTGTCTCAGGGCCTTTGCTTTGGCTCTTTTCTTTGCCTAATTCACTGTTCCCTCAGATGTTCTTGTGGCTCCTTCTCGTATCTCCTTCTGGTCTTTACTCAAATGTTAATTTTCAGTAAGGACTTTCCTGACAACCGTATTTAAAGTCACTGTCTACTCTCTGCAAATCCCCCCAATTCTTCCTCGTGATTTCATATTGTCTTTTAATTCTTTACCCTGTTTACCCTTTCTCAATAAGAACAAAATCCCTGTACAGCAAAGAAAAAGGAATTTAAATGTTTATTTATAGCTGATTCTCAAGGCCTTGAGCATAGTAAATACTCAAAAAAAACATACAGATAAAATGGTGATATGGACATCCTTAACATTATCTTATTAGACTCAATTATTTAAAAAAGTAGAATAGATTCTCAGAAAAGGAATTATCAGTGCAAAGTGTAAATAGTTAGAAGTTTATAGACTATTAAGACTACAAATGGGATCGGCGCCTGTGGCTCAGGCACCAGCCCATACACCGAAGGTGGCAAGTTCAAATCCAGCCCGGGGCCCACCAAACAACAATGATGGCTGCAACTAAAAAATAGCCAGGCATTGTGGCAGGTGCCTGTGGTCCCAGCTACTTGGGAGGCTGAGGCAGGAGACTTGCTTGAGCCCAGGAGTTGGAGGTTGCTGTGAGCTGTGATGCCACAGCACTCTACCCAGGGGGACAGCTTGAGGCTCAGCTTGAGGCTCTGTCTCAAAA
>CAUYQV010009152.1:0-45044 GCA_963574575.1 Galagoides demidoff | reverse complement strand
TTGTTAAGTATACCCTCAAATATTTCATCTTCTTTGGTACTACTTTAAATGGGATAGAGTCCTTGACTGTTTTTCAACTTGGCTGTTGTTGGTATATATAAAGGCTACAGATTTATGAGTGTTGATTTTGTATCCTGATACGGCACTGTATTCCTTAATTACTTCTAAGAGTTTTTTAGTTGAGTCTCTGGTGTTTTCCAGATGTACAATCATATCATCTGCGAAAAGTGAAAGTTTGATCTCTTCTGTTCCTATATGGATGCCCTTAATTGCCTTTTCTTCCCGAATTGCAGTAGCTAGAACTTCCATTACAGTGTTAAATAGCAGTGGGGACAATGGGCAACCTTGCCTGGTTCCTGATCTGAGTGGGAATGATTTCAATTTAACTCCATTGATTCAACAATTCATACTTAAAGAATATTTTATTAATATGCATAAACTGCCTTGAAAAATGAATCACTGTATAATGTCAAACATTGTACACGGAAGGCCTCTTTTATATCACAGAAGGAGAGAAGGACTTATTTCTTGGTGGTTGGACGTATAGTTAATAATTTACAAGATTTAAGCTGATAAAACATTTTACGTGCTAAAGCTGAATGTGCCCACTTGTGCTGAGTAGTTTTATTGTGCCTTGAAGTTCTCGTATTGTCTCGAATGTGACTTAAGGATACATGGATTCTATTACCCTGAATCCAGAGGCACATTTCACCTAAATATAACCACAGGGATGAAGGAAACAATCCCACTGCCACTGAAATATCTGTAAAAATTCTCACTGAAGGAATCAAATAATTTTGAATGACTTTTGTAAACTTAAAATGTCATAATATTTAAATATGAATATAGGCTTAGCTTGAAAAGTAAAACAATGAATTTTATTATTTTCAATACAATATGTAATCCCAGAAGTCAATTTTACTTCATGGCACTTTTGGAAATATTATTATATCTTACAAAAGTTTTAAGTTCTTTAAGCAACACTGTCCGCCTTAACTCCCCTGGCAACATGCGTAGGCTGTTTATTTCAATAATTTGGTTTCAAGTCCAACAAACGTCATATAACCTACTTACTTATTACAAGAAGTCATGGAATTCCCCCATTTCAGAAAGGTCAGTCAAATCCCTGGCCCTGTGATGTTTGTCTGGGCTTGGGAATGACATATGACAGCTGGGCACATATTTTATTCTTCTAAACCTACCATACGTAGGTTTCTTTACAAGACATTTAGTTCCTGCTTCACCAGAATAGCAATTTTAGTTTTGTGCTTTGAGTGCACTAATGCTGACCCAAACCTTGTACATCAAACTTAATATCAAGTTCCTGTGTCATGAATACAATTCCGCAAAGAGAGAACGTGATTGGCACAGCCTTGGGCAATTATTTCCAGCACCCCCTCCTCCCCTGAATGGTATTAGTCTTGCATATCCAATTTTCTGCTGCAGACATCTACTTGGATGTCAAACAGGAGTTAGATTATAAAAAGACCAGACTCGAATGCCAATTTTCTTAGGAGTTATGTTTGATTCATTTCTTTTCTCCGTGCCCATATTCAATCCAATAACAAACCCATTCAGTTTTAATTCCTAATATACCAAGAAAGTGATGTCTGCTCGGTGTTTCCAACTATTACCATCCAAGTCAAACCACCATGTTCTCTCACCTGGATTACTCATCTCTTTGCATCTGCCCATTCCACCTATAGTCTATTCTCAGTGCAGAAAGTAGAGGTATCTTTTAAAAATTTAAGGCAGATGGTGTCTCTTCTCTGGCCAGGTTTCTTATTTAGAGTAAAACTAAAATTCTTTACAATGTTGTGAAAGGTTCTATGTTCCCTGTATTACCTCTGTGATCTTGTAACCTTTTATTCTGAATCATCTTCCCTTGGCTCTAGGCCTATTACCTTCATACATGGCAGGTAGATTCTCAACTCTGTGGTCCTTCCTCCTGACTTAAATGTTCTCCCCAGAGACGGTTGTGTGGCTCACCCCCTCACTTCCTTCAAGTCTTTGTTTAAATGTCATCTTCTTCCTGACCACCACATTTAAAATTGCAATTCCTTTCCCAGGGTTGCCCCATACGCTTCCTGTTTTAAATTTCTTTATAGCACTTATATTCATCTAACATTCTATAATTTTTGAAAGATAATTCAGATTTTTGTCACTTTTGTCATACAACAGCATCTTGTAAATATTGTTGAAAGAATAAACTGTCCACCTAGAATTTAATCAAACCTGCCCATGCAGTGGAAGGCCATTGGAAGGGCAGTTTCACAAGAAAAGGGTGTCAGGGAAAGAGAAAATAATTAGCGTCTCTCATATAGGCATATATTTTTAAAATGTGCTAAATATCACTCAATGATTTTCCCAGGGTGATATACTAATTAGTGGTAGAGAGAAAATTGAGTTTAAGTACTGCACAGTCAAGTTCATATCTCTTTTAGTGGTCATGTAGTCATAGCTTCACATGACCTGAGGTGTATTATTAAAGAGATTCAAAGTCATTTCATTTCAATGTAGTTCTTAAACTGACTTGTTAATTGGAAAATTACTAGATTCTCATTTAATTGTATCCTAGTGACTTACCTCTCAGCAGACTATTTAAGGTTATATATGTGTTGCCTATTTGATAACATTATTATCCAATTTGGGCCATATTGGGGCATGATGTCTCTTTAGGACCTTAGGTCAGTAGCTTTTCTTTTCCTCTTAAAAGTTTAAAAACATACCACAAGAGCTGTTCAACTTAAATTCTCGTAAAATTTACATTACAGTTGCTATATTCTTTTTTTTTTTTTGCAGCTTTTGGCCAGGGCCAGGTTTGAACTCACCACCTCTGGTATATGGGGCCAGCGCTCTACTCCTTGAGCTACAGGTGCTGCCCCAGTTGCTATGTTCTTAAATGCTGTGCTATTCAAAAGGCTTGTGATGCTCTATGTCACTGATACTAATGGAATAAAGGTGTTAGGTGTGGGACATTTGCCATCATTTTTAATAAAAATAATGAGAATTACTTTTGGAAAAAAAATACATGTAATCCAAAAATCTTAAGACACATGGATCCACACACTTATGAACGGATTCATCTGAAACAACATTAAAAAAAAGATTTATAGTTGTACTGTAGAAAATGGAATCTAAATTAAGATAAAGAGAAACTTTAATTGCATCAGGACCAAATGAGTCTTGGGAGAATTAATACAAATGTCTAACATTTTGGAAAAATAAAGTTAACTGAAAGTCAGATTGAATATTTCAGTTGCATCTTTAAAAATATGTTGTTTTACACTCCTTTTTTTTTTTTTTTTTCAATTCAGTGATTCACTATTGCTCTGCCAAATTTCTCTTTCCTGGAACATCACTAATTAGAAATGAGGCATATTTCATGCAGGAAATATTATTTTGCTATTTGTAGCAACATGCTTCTCTTTTTTATTCCATAATTGTATTATGTTAAAAGGAAGACATTTTCATATATATATATATAGGTAGAGTACTTAGACTAGTGGATTTTTTTGATGGACTGCATTTAAGACACTACTTTTAAAATGTATCTGATAGATTTTCTTTACCAAGTTTCAAGGTGAGATTCAAGAGAAGCTTGTCAATTTATACTATGGTGGGAAAAAGTCTTTTATTTCCATTTTTAAGCACCTGCTATATGCTTATAACTGAGCATTAGGACTTGCACCTCTTTCTTAGGAGCTGAAAGTTAATTTAATGTCCTTTCTCAGTTCGTCTATATTTTTCTCTACCATCCCTCTACCGTCCTTCTCATCCTTAGAGTAGGAAGAAAAGAAAGAAGCAAAGAAGGAAAGGAGGAAGGAAAAGATAAAAAGAAATCATAATCAAGAAAAGCAAAGTCCATGATTACTATAGATTTTAAACTTGTAGAAGTTTGGAATTGATCAAATGCTTAGAAAGCTTCCATGTTAACATCCTGTGCATAAAACACACCCAACCTCTTATCAGATCTTATACGTATGAGCTTGGCCTTACTAGATTTTTCTTTTAGGATGTCTTTAAACACTTTTAAAAATTTTGGTATAATTGTGTATTCCCACGTAGTTGTAAAAAATAAAGTAATCCAGTATGTCCTCCACTGTATTTCATCTTATGTAACTACAGAACAATGTAAAACTAGAAAACTGGCTTTGATCTTAGCCATCGGTCTTACCAGAATTCAGTTTTACATGTACTTTTGTTTGTGTGTGTGTATTTGTATATTTAATTCAATGCAGTTTTACCTCATGTAGATTTATGTGACTACCAGCATATGCATAAGAGAGAGAGAGAATGGTTTAATTGAAAAGTCTTGCTGTGCTACTTTTTGTAGCTTGGACACCTCCCTCCCTCATTCCTACCCCAACACCTGGCAACTGTGAATTTATTCACCACCTCTATAAATTTGTTATTTCAAGAATGCATAGAAATGTAATCATATAGCATCTAATCTTTTGAGACTTTTTTTTTTTTTTTTTACTCCCCAGAATTGTCTAGAGAGTCTTCTAAATGGTTTCAATGGCCGAATAGTATTCTGTGAGGCTATGGTCTGAATCATGTCACTCCCCTGTTGAACCCCTAACCACTAGTACATGAAAACAAGCCCTTTAGAAGGTGATTAAGGTTAACTGGGAATCTGATTAGTTAGGACTGTGGGCCTAAGAAGAGGAAGATAGAGATCTCTATTTGATCCCACCATGTTAGGACAGAGAGAGAAGGGGCCATGGGCAAGCCACAGAGTGAGCCCTCGCCAGAACTTAGCCCCATTGGCAGCCTGACCTAGGACTTCCAGCTTCCAGAACAGTGAGAAAATAAATTTTCATTCTTTAAGCCACCAATTCTGTGTTATTTTCTTATGGCAGCCTAAGCTGGCTACAATACATAGTATGAATATAGTTTAAAAAGTTTCTTTAACACAGAGCTAGGTTGTTTTCAGTTGGGGCTGTTATGAGTAAAGCTACTGTTGATATTCATGTACAGGATTTTGTGTGCCCTAAGGTTTCATCTCTATAAAGTATTTGCCCAGTAATGCAATTGCTGGGTCATAGGGTAAGTGCCTGTTTGATTTTGGAAGAAACTGCCACACGCTTTTCCTAGACTAACAGCAATATTTTACATTCTTACCAGCAAAATAAGGGTGATCCAGTTTCTCCACAGTCTTGTCAGAATTTAATGTTATACATGGATCACTATACAGGGCAGACATAAAGTTCGTGTGCAATTTAAAATAGTTTAACATAGTCAATTGCACCAAAATTTATGGACACCCTGTATTTTACATTGGCCATTTTGAAAGGTATGTAGTAATATTTCCTTGTTTTAATTTGCATTTCCATAATAAATAACAATGTTGAACATCTTTTCACGTGGATTAGCTTTACTAGATGTTTTTAAGGTACATTGAACTGTATTTTTAAAGCCTGCTGGATTTTTTTTCCCAAAAACATGCATTTAATACCAAGACAAAACATCTTATTCCTTAAGGCTCAATTTGTATGCATGAAATTTCTAGAAAATAAACTCTAGAATTTATTTAGACTCATAGAAAACAGAATTTGAAATTGTGAATGCCAGAAATAATTGTATTTGGCTTTGAGGTCAGTTATTATGTTTTGGGACATACATTTTCAATGTACAAATTTAGTCCAGACAGCCATTTTGTAGAATCTGGTCCTCTGGGAGGTGAGAAACTTCCCAGTCCCCACCTCTAATTCCGGAAGGCATATGGAGGACAGGTAGCTTTCCAGCCTCTGAGCATCTGCATTAAGAGTAGGCCTCTTTCTCAGGCAGTCACCAGGAATCCTGAATTACGGCTTTGGGTTTTAAATGTCTTCCTGGATACCTGCAAAGTTAGAGATGTTAATAGCAGTCACAATAATGAGATGCATAGAAGTAAATTATAGTTAATGATTAAGTATTTAACAATTAATAAGCAAATGGGTATTTAAGTAGAATATGTGCTGTCAATAATGAAAATTGATTTAAAAAAAGAAAGGAATTGATAACCACAGCTTTAATTGAAGAGAATAATCTAAACACTGTCAATTACCTTGAAAGATTTATTTTCCAAACAAACTATTAATTGGATAATTAGAAGTTGATAGCCTTAAGAGATTTCCCTCACCAGTCTCGTTTTGCTTAACTCCTTTGATGTGCTAAGCCTAAAGTAAAACAGTGTCCTACAGCATTAATAACAACAATAATTCTCCTTTAGTTTTTACAGAATGCTAGCTCATTCTCACTCACCAGCAAAAGAAGTCTCATGGAACAAAAATAAATAAATATCAAATAAAAACAAAAGCGAAAATGTAACTTTAAAATCTGCCATCTCACATTTCTGATAAATGCATAGGGAATGGTCTACAAATAAAGACTCCTAGAGGCAGGAATTATAGAACCGATTCCATGAAAGCTTCTAATGTACTTAGGGCATAACCATAATACAGCTAACAAAATTACCAGTATGCATTCTGATGGTAAAATTTTTATTAAAGTATTTTGAATCTTTCTGAGACCATTTTTTAAAAAATATTTTAGGGAAAGTAATACATATTTTAAATGTACTGTCTCTCTATTTTTTTCATACCCTCTCTTGGCAGAAGTCCAGTCTAACCCAGAATTCTCAGCCCCACTTTACTTTTGCGTGTATGTTTATGTCACCTGTGAAGTAGAATACCTGTGTGAATGAATTAACAACAATATTGATCCTGGATTTCAGTAGTCGGAGTAGGAACTGCAGAGTCCGAGTGTGATTCTGGACTGAGGGAAAGGAATCCCATATACTACACTTAGTTTGTCACCATGTTGTTTTTTTATATTCCAAAAATAATGCGAGTATAGTATGTAAGTCCTGCCACCTAATAGGAAAAATTGCTGTATGAGATCACCAGATTTACGGGCCCACTTTCAGTTACTGTCTTTTAAAAATTTCAGGCTAGTATGTAGTATATAAAATGAGTTTTCCCAGTTTTGCCAAGATCATTCAAGTTAGGAACCCAAGTGGAACAAAGTCCCTATAGCTTCTGTTTTCTCAAATAAGAAATTGAGAATACAATTTTTAGCATTTTGTAAATCATTGCATTGAAGTGCTTTATAAGCAAAGAGATAAATTAGACCTAAAATAATAGTAATAATCAAATTGACTGTTTGGGACTTGCTTTTAGCTCTTTTGTGCATTAATCCTCTGATCCTTAAAAGCACCTCCCAGAAATATTTTATCATTATCTTCATTTTATAGGTGAATAAATTGAGCTATATAGTCCTGGAGTAAAAAAGTCAGGATTTAAACCCAAGTTCATCTGACTGTAGAGCAATAATGTTTCCCGTATTAAAATTTCTCACCATACATCAGGAATAAACTCTAAATCTTAATAGAAATGTTTTCATTGAATACTATAGATTCAATATACAAATAACCTTGGGGAAAATTAATTTTAAAGCCTGTTTCATCCAAACCAACAGGTACATAGAATCTGTCAAAATAAAGCTAGGTGGTAAAATTATTTTTCTTTCAAATTTTATTACTATCCATTTAAAAGTGTCCCTTTTGCTTTATTTAGGAAGAATTTTTTTTGATACTATGACAGTTTAGCATTTACCAATATATTCGATATCTATCTGTTTGCAATGATTTAATTTGTTTACATATGATTGCCACATAGTCATTTATCCTTAAAGTATTTATCATACTTTTTATTGAAAAAATATTATGTAAAATTCCAACTTTTTTACTTTTAAGTCATTCATTAAAGGCTATCTTCGTTCTCAGATTTGACATAATCTTTTGATTTAGCTTTCAGAACCAGAAGGATTCTTTTTGTTTATTTTTTTTTATTTCAGATTAATATGAAGGGACATGCTATTAGGTTACATAGTTTGCTTTTGTAAAGTTACAGTCTGAGTCACAGTTGTGTCCTTCACCCAGGAAGGGTGGCACATAGCCACGGGGTAGGACTTACCCAATTCCTTTCCCTTCCTTTCCCTTGAATCTAATTTAGTTTCTTTGATGTGAACCTGTACTTGTTCATCTACCAGTTTGAAATTGATACTGAATACATGTGATGCTTGTTTTTCCATTCTTGAGACACTTCCCTTAGAATAGCGGCTCTCAACCTGGGGTTGCAATCCCCTTGTAACAATGAAAATACATCACGGCATTAGGAAGGTTGAGAACCACTGCCTTAAAAGAATGTTCTCCAAATCTGTCCAGGTTGTTGCAAAAAATACAAAGTCTCTGTCTGTTTTATGGCTGACTAATACTCCATGATATACATATACCACAATTTATTAATGCATTCCTGAGTTGAATGGCACTTGGGTACTGTCCACATATTTGCAGTTGTGCTGCTACAAACATTTAAGTGTAAATCTCTTTATCATAAAATGTCTTTTTGGGGGTGGTGGTGGTGTAAATGTCTAGTGCCCAGGATTGCAGGATCAAATGACAGGTCTACTTTTAGTTCTTGAAGTATCTCCATACTTCCTTCCAAAAAGGTTGTACTAGTTTGTAGTCTCACAGTTCATAGTGATCCTTTCTCTCCACACCCACACCAAACCAACATCTGTGGCTTTGGTACCTTGTGATGTGAGGTATTCTCACTGGGATTAGGTGATATCGCAGTGTGATTTTGATTTGCATTTCTCTGATAACTGGAGACAATGAGCCTTTTTTTATGTGTTTGCTGGTCATCTTCTGTTCTCATGAAAAAATTTTCTGTTCATATCTCTTGCTCAGTTTTTAATGGGATTGTTTATTCTTATTTATTTTATTGAGTTCTTTGCCTTTTGTTGAGTTTGTAGCATGCAAATATCTTCTCCCATTATGAAGGTTGTCTCTTTGCTTTGATTTTTGTATCCTTAGCTGTGCAGAATTTTTTAACTTGATCAGGTCCCATTTATATATTTTACATCTTACTGTGATTGCCAGTGGTGTTTTCTTCATAAATTCTTTCCCTAGACCAATAAGATTAAGAAATGTTTTCTGTAATTTATAGTTTCTGGTCTGAGATTTACATATTTTAATCATCTTGAGTTAATTTTTTAAGTGGTGGGAGGTGGGTCCAGTTTGAGTCTTTTACAGGAGGCTAATCACAGTTCTCTCAGAAGTATTTATTGAACAGGAATTTTCTCCAGTGTATTCTTTTGTTTGCTTTGTCAAAGATCAGATGGCAATATGAGTCTGGTTTCACATTTTGACTCTCTGTTCTGTTCCATAGATCTATGTCTCTATTTTTATGCCAATACCATGCTGCTTTGTTAGACTAATAGTATAACCTGAAGTCTGATAAAGCAATACCTCCATATTTGCTCTTATTTCTTAGAATTGCATTGGCTATTGAGGTTTTTTCCTGGTTCCATATAAAACTTAGAACTATTTTTTTTCAATATCTTCAGAGTATGATTTTGGTACTTTAATAGGGATTGCATTAGATCTATAGATTGCTTTGGGTAGAATAGACATTTTGACAATGTTGATTCTTCCAAGTCATGAGCATGATACATTCTTCTTTCAATGTTTCATAGATCCCTCTATAGAAATCCTTCACATACTTTGTTAAATATACTCCACGGTATTTCATTTGATGCTACTATGAAAAGTATTGTTTCTTTGATTTGATTCTCAGGTTAACTGTTGTTGGTGTATATGAAGGCTACTGATTTGTGTACATGGATTTTATTGCCAGATAATAGCTGGGTCAAAGAGGAAATGAAGAAGAAAGTCATTAGATTCCTTGAAAAAAATGGTAATGAGGCCACAAACTATGAAAATATGTAGGATACTTAGAAAGCCATCCTAAAAGGGAAATTCATCATATTAAATGCCCACATCCAGAAATCAGAATGAGCACAAATCAACAATCTATGAACCATCTCAAGAAAATGTAAAGGAAAGAGTAATTCAATCCCAAACCCAGCAGAAGAAAACAACCAAAATTACATCAGAACTAAATGAAATTGAGAACAAAAGAATCATTTAGAAGATTAATGGAGCAAAAAGCCAGTTCCTTATAAAGATAAACGCAATTAATAAACATTTGGACAGATTAATCAGAAACAGAACAGTGAGATCTTTAATGAACTTAATCAGAAATAATAACAGATACCACAAAAATACAAAATATTGACAATGAATACTACAAAAATCTCTATGCCCAGACACTTAAAAATGTGAAGGAAATGGACAGATTCCTAGAATCATGTTAAATCCCTAGACTCAAACAGGAATAAATAGAACATTGAAACAGACCAAATATCAACTGTCAGAACTGAACAACAATTAAAAAGCTTCTAACAAAAAAAAGTGCTGGACCAGATGGTTCTATGGCAGAATTCTATCATACCTTAAAAGAGGAGCTTGTACCTAAATCTCAGAATCTATTCCAAAACATTGAGAAGGAAGGATCCCCCCCATAAGCCCTTCTATGAAGCAAATATTATGCTGATCCCAAAACCAGGAAAGGACACAACAAAAAAAGAAAACTACAGACCAATATCATTAATGAATATTGACATAAAAATAATCTTAGCAAACAGAATGCAGCTACATATCAAAAAAAATAATCCATCATGATTAGATGGGCTTCATCCCAGGGATGCAATCCTGGTTCAACATACACAATCTATAAGTGTAATTCACCACATTAAAAAAAAGTAAATCAAGATCCTCTCAATAGATTCAGAAAAAACATTTGACAAAATTGCCCATCTCTTTTTGATAAGAACACTTAAGAGAATTGGCATGGATGGGACATTCATTAAACTGATAAAAGCCATCTGTGACAAATCCACAGCCAACATCAAACTGAACCAAGAAAAGCTAAAAGCATTCTTGCTTAGAACGAGAACCAGATAAGCATGTCCACTATTGCCCCTGCTATTCAACATAGTGCCAGAAGTCTTAGCCAATGCAATCAGATAGAAGTAATATATTGAGAGTATCCAAATAGGGACAGAGAAGGTCAAATTATCACTCTTTGCTGATGACAAAAAAAAATTTTTTTTTTTTTTTTTTTTTTGAGACAGAGTCTCACTCTGTCACTCTGGGTAAAGGGCCATAGTGTACCATAACTCACACCAACCTTAAGAGTTCCTCTTAAACTTTTTTTCTCTGAAAAAAAAAAAAAAAGAGTTCCTCTTGCCTCAGCCTCCTCAGTAGCTGGAACTACAAGTGCCCACCATTACACCTGACTAGTTTTTTGGGGTTTTTTCTATTATTAATAGAGATGGGATTCTCAATTTTGCTCAGGCTGGTCTTAAACTCTTGAGCTCAATTATTCCAGCCACCTTGGCCTCCCAAAGTGCTTAGGATTATAAGCATGAGCAATCATACCCAGCCTATGACAAAGTCTTATACTTAGGATACCTCAAGGATTCAACCATGAGACTCCTAGAAGTGATTAAGAAATACAGCAATATCTTAGGATATAAAATAAAGAATTCCTTCCAAATATTCCTCTATTCTTTAGATAAAAATTACTTTCAAAACATTCCACTGTGTGTGTTGCAACCCCTAAGGCCCTGGTCTCCATTGCCACACAAAGGAACTAACTAGGCGTGACACGGATTCACATACAAGCTTGTAGGAGATGGGCTAACCTTAAGTGCAGGGTACCCCAGAGCCCCCTCTGCAATTGTTATTTATTAAGGTTATACACAACACGTGTGGAGAGTTAAGGTAATTATACACACAACAGATGTGGAAAGTTAAGGTAATTACATAGGAGGGTGGCATGCGTAAAGATCACATGCTCTTTCCTCACTCCTCACGTGTTCTTTCCCCACAACCCCCATGAAGAAGTACCAAGCATCAATGTTTAACACATGCTTACTAGTGAGTGACCAATCCTATCTCATTCTGGAACACTGAGTTACTTGGGGGACTGCCCCCAAGTCACAAAACATCTCTAGGTTTGCCAGAAGACTGTCCTGTTCTCAGCGTTTCCTTTTAATGTGATAAGAATCAAAAACTGTCCTTTGCAAGCATGGTGTTCATTCTTCTACACATATGCTTACATTGGCAGCACTGTACAAATAAATCAGTAAGGTTTCAGAACTTTGGTATGTCAGTGTCTCCCGGATGTGTTCGTGTCAATGTATGGTGGTGTTTTCCCAAATGGTATTCATTGCACTTGCGTGCATTTGTGTGCCACCACAAGAATGTCAAAGCTTAAATTAGAGCAGCAAACAAACATTCATAATTTCTTTTTTTTTTTTTTTTTTGGCTGGGGCTGGGTTTGAACCCATCACCACCAGCATATGGGGCTGACGTCCTACTCTTTTGAGCCACAGGTGCTGCCCAAAACATTCATAATTTCTTATTAAACTTAGCAAGACAGAAAGTGAAATCAGGGACACACTAGTCCAAGTTCATGGGGATAATGCAATGAAGAAAACAGTAATGCACAAATGAATTAAACCTCCTTCTAAGGGGAAGGAGAGTGTCACTGATACAGAGAGGTCAGGCCAATAATGAGAACTGAATAAAAGATTCCAAAACTTCATCAATTTGTGCATTGAAATTGTTAGCTGGCTGTGAAAAGCATAGCAGACCAAGTAAACAACATTGAGAAATAGGGAAATCTTAACTGAAAACCTTCACCAAAAATTCATGACTCTTGTGTCACGATAAAACACCAGCTCACACAGCACTATCTGTGAGGAAGTTTTAGCTAGTGAATAAATAACTGTTAGAACAGTTTCCCTACTCACTTGATCTGGCCTCCAGTGACTTTTGTTTTTTACCCAAACATAAAAAAAAATATTGAAAGGAACGTAGTTTGGTGACCCTCATGACATCAAGTGTAATAAGACAGCAGCTTTGATGACCATTAGAAAAGAGTTCTAAAATTTCTCTGAAGAGTGGACTAGGTCCTGATGTCAGTGCATAGCTTCCCAAGAGGAGTACTGTGTTGGTTCCTGTAGTGATATTCAGCCATGAGGATGCAGCATTTTTTCAAGGATGAGTTCACAAACTTAATTGTCAGACTTTGTATGGTTTTCTCCCAGAATTCTCTACAGATGAAGACTCAACTGTAAAGAATATTACTACTTGTCATTCTTAAACATCCATCCTTCAGTTCTTTACTTAGAGCTGGCACCTTTAAATTCTATGTCTTTACTGCCTCCTTTTTTCAGTCTCTAAATATAATCTGATTTTCATCATCTTGAAAAATGAACACATAAACCAACGAACAAATAATCCTTCCTTGAAACTGTCCTCCCATAGTTTCTATCACAGCTTCTTCCTCACTAGTCATCATTAAAGTGAAGGCCACTGGCACTCCCTAATCAGTCTTCAACCCATTATAATCGGGTTCTGCTCCTCAACCCCCAGGGCACCCCAACAGTGCATGTTCAGCGGACACTTTTGAGATCTCATCTTGCCTAAATTCTCTAGCACCAATACTGAGGATGATTTTCTGTCCTTACTTCAATGTTTTCCTTTAATCATTTTACCGTCTCTTTGTGATGTTTGTGAATGTGTTATGTGTGTATTGAGTTCATGTTAAGAAAAAGTTTTCTTTATTTTATCTTACTCATGTTCTAAATACTACCTGCCTAGGACTTTGTTATATTCCTTTTAATTACTAAGACCGTATTTTTATTAAGTGACTATGAGGATTTATCTGGGTAACTAAAATTAAGAAATATTCTACTTACTCATTTAAAGAAAGCTGATTACCACCTGGATTTGAAGTTAAGATTTCAGGTTGTTTTGTTTGAACCTATGTTAATCGTTTGCTCTTGAGATATGTGGAATTGAATGGAGGAGGGTACTCTGTAAATCAAAACAGGGAGAAAAACCGGGGGATTTAAGAAAATTTAGATGCTTTAATAAGGGTTGGGAAGAACTGGAGATAAGCTGGGAATCCTACTGAGGCAAATGGTACAGTGAAAACAAATCCTTTGCCCCATTTAAAATCACTGAGTTTGTAACACTTTTTTCCAGCATAAAAGAATTTGATATCTAATTCACAGACACTGTTGGATAGCACAGTGATTGCAGCCAGGGTAGATGAAAGTGAAAGTTAGTATTAGACTTTTTTTTTTTTTTTTTTTGTAACTGTATCTTTTCCACAAAGGTCAGTAATAAAATTTCATTTTTGGACAAATAGAGAAGGGTAAAAAATTGAAATGAAATGTACAGATGCCACTTTCTTTATTCTTGTTTTTCCTCGAAGTTTTGGTGACTAAGAAATGTTTAATATAGATTTTGAAAATTATTTGCATAATATGGACTAATGGATTTTAGTATATTTAAGCAGGCACTAGTAAGTAGTTATATCAAAGAAAATCATATGAAGATTTTAACACATGAAATAAATATAATGGTAACAAAGTCATTAAAGCTCATAATAAGCCTAGTATTATGCTGAGTACTTAGTATATTATCTCATTCAATCATCAGAACAAACCAATATGGTGAGAACTATTATGACTCCTTACTAATAAATTAGGAATTTGATGCTTTGAGAAATTAGCTAATAACTTACCCAAAGTACCACAGAGAATAAGTAGTAAATCCAGGCTTATTCTCAAACAACACTACCAGTAGAGGCAGATAAGTGTGTGGCTTCTTCAAAATGATGGACAGAAATGTGAAGTGTCATTGGCTGCGTCTACCCTGTGACCCTCACAGTATTTCCTAAGGAAATTGCAAAGATTCTCAGTTCTGGTATATTTTTAAAATTATAAATTTCTTGTGTTAAGTGGCTGAATAAGTGCTGTTTGAACTTTTCTCACTATTAAACTTTAATTAAAATCATTTTAAAGACAAAAGAAATAAGGACCAGCATCATTGTTCACCCAGGTGGTCTATAACCGAAAGCCGCCTTAGATACTGCTCTTTCCCTCACACTGTCACATCAATAACTTCAATATTTTTATCATTAGATACAGGCAAATCTTGGAGATAGTGTGGGTTCAGTTTTATACTACTGCAGTAAGGTGATATCACAATAGAGAGAGTCACACTTTGTTTTCTTTCCCAGTACACATAAAAGTAATTTTAAATGGTATGTGTAGTCTATTTAATGTGCAGTAAAATCATGTTGTAAACATCAATGTAATAACATTAATTTAGAAACACTTTATTTCAAAGTAGATCTATCGTTTGATTCAGCAATCCCACTGCTGGATATATACCCAAAGTAAAAGAAGGTTTTATGAAAAGGGCACTTGTACTTGAATCTTTATAGCAGCACAATTCACAACTCCAAAGACCTAGAAACAACCCAGGTGCCCACTAGATCATGAATGGATTAGTAAATTGTGGTATATGTGAACCATGGAGTATTACTCAGCCATAAAAAATGGGGATCTAGTATCTTTTGTGAAAACCAAGATAGAATTGGAGACCATTCTTCTAAGGACCACAAGATGAATCAACAAACACCATGTGTACTCAATACTAATTGGAACTTATTGATCAACCCTTATGTGCACATGTAGAAGGAAATCTCCGTTGAAATCAAGCAGGGGACAGAGAGGAGGAAGGAAAGGTAAATCACACCTAATGGGTACAATGCACACTAAGTGTAGGTCATACTCATAACTTTGGTTCAATTTCTCCAAAACAAGTTTGAAGCCAAAATGTGTACCTCCTAATATGCGGAAATAATAATAATAATAATAAAAACTAAACATATTTTATCACTAAAAAATACTAACGGGTGACCCCTGTAGCTCAAGTGGCTAAGGTGCTAGCCACATACACCAGAGCTGTAGGGTTTGAATCCAGCCTGGGCCTGCCAAACAATGACAACTACAACCAAAAGATAGATGGGCGTTGTGGTAGGCTCCTGTAATCCCAGCTACTTGGGCAGCTGAGGCAAGAGAATCACTTGAGCCCAGGAGTTGGAGGTTGCTGTGAGCTGTGATGCCAGGGCACTCTACCCAGGGTGATAACTTGAGGCTCTGTCTCAAAAAAAAAAAAACACTAATGATCATCTGAGCTCTCAAGTGAATAATGATCTTTTGCTGGTGGAAGATTTCTGTCTCAGTGTTAACGGTTGCTGGCTGATCACTGTGATTGATGATAAAAGTTGGAATGGCTCTGACATTTTCTTAAAATAAGACAACAGTGAGATTTGTCTTGTCAGTTTCCTCATCCTTTCATGAAAGATTTCTCTGCAGCCTGCCATGCTGTTTGATAGAATTTTACCCACAGTATAAGTTCTTTCAACATTGAAGTCTGTCCTCTAAAACTCTGTTGCTGCTTGCTATCTCACCTACGTTTATAGAATATTTTAATATCTTTTGTCGTCATTTCAACAGTGTTCACAGCATCTTGACCAGGAGTAGATTCCAGCTCAAGAAACCACTTTCTTTTCTCATCTACATGAAACAACTTGTCATTCAATTGTGAAATTGCCACAATTCAGTCACATCTTCAGGCACCAATTCTAATTTTAGGTCTCTTGCTATTTTCATCACATCTGCAATGACTTCCTCCATTTAAGTCTTGATACCTTTGATGACATTATAGGGTTGGAATCAACTTTTGCAAAGTCATGTTAGTGTTGATATTTTGACTTCCTTCCATGAATTGTGAATATCTTTAGTGGCATCTGGAATGGTGAATCCTTTCCAGAAGGTTTACAACGTATTTGGCCAAGATCCAACAGAAGAATCACTATTGATGGCAGCTGCAGACTTACAAAGTATATTTCTTAAATAATGACTTAAAATTACTTACTTTTTTCTCCATGGACCACAGAATAATTGTTGTGTTAGCAGGGATAAAAACAATATTAATCTCCTTGAACATCTTTTTTAGAGCTCTGGGGTGACCAGATGGATTTGTCAAGGAGCACTAATATTTTGAAAGGAATCTTATTTTCTGAGCAGTAGTTCTTAACAGTGGGTTTTAAATATTCAGTAAATGGTGCTGTGACAAATATGCTTTAGGCTTTACCATCCCATTTATAGAGCACAGAAAGAGTAGATTTAGCATAGATCTTAAGGGCCTAGGATTTTTGGAATGGTAAAAAGAAAAAAAAAAAAAATAACACCAGATTCAGCTCAAGATCACCAGCTGCATTAGTTCCTAACAAGAGAGTCAGCCTACACTTTGAAGTTTGAAACTAGGCATTAACTCTCTAGCAATGAAAGTCTCAGATGGATCTTTTTTTAGTGTAAAGGTGTTTTGTCTACCTTAAAAATCTGTTGTTTTGGGTAGCCATCTTTGTCAATTATCTTAGGCAGATTTTTCTCGATGACTCACTGCAGCTCATGCATCACCACTCGCTGATTTATGTTGCACTTATATGTTATGGAGACAGCTTCTTTCCTTAAACCTCATGAACAAACCTCTGCTAGCTGCCAACTTCATTTCTATAGTTTTCTCACCTCTCTCACCCTTCATAGAATTGAAGAAAGGTAGGGATTAGACTGGGCTTAAGGGAATATTGTGGCTGGATTGATTTTTTTTCTCCAAACTGCCAAAAGATTCTTCATATCAGCAATGAGGCTGTTTAATGTTCTTATTCATGTGTTCACTAGAGTAGCACTTTCATTTATTTTAAGAACTTTTTCTTTGCATTCACAACTTGGCTAACTGTTTGGTGCAAAAGGCCTAGCTTTCGGCCTATCTCAGCGTTGCCATGCCAACCACATGGCTTTTTTTTTAAAGTGAGCCATGTGTGACTCTCCCTTTCACTTGAACACTTAGAAGCCATTGTAGGGTTATTCATTGGCCTAATTTTAATAGGGAGATTTGACAAGAGGAAGGAGGAGGTGATGAAACAGTGAGACTAAGCAGTCAGTGGATCAGTCAGAACACCCACAACAAATATTAAGACACTATCTTCTCTGGGGGAAGATGTCACACCTCCAAACATCGTAATGATAACATTAGATCACTGATCTCAGATGACCATAACATATGTAATGATAGTGACAAGGTTTGAATATAGTGAGTGTTGTTAACGTGTGACATGGAGCCTTGAAATGAGCGTGTGCTATTGGAAAGTAGCAGCTCAGACTTGCTAGATGTAACTTGGCTACAAACCTGCGATTTGGAGAAAACAAAACACAACAATATCTATAAAACACAAAGTCATAAAGTGAACTGTAATGAAACAAAATGTACCTGTATATCCTGAGTATCGTCACTACATATCCTGAGTATCGTCACTGCATATCCTGAGTATCGTTACTGCATATCCTGGGTATTGTCACTGCTTACAGTATTCCCGGCTATCACCCTAGTCTAACCCACAGTGATCTATTTCCAGAATGTGTCGTATCAGTGGCTTTCTAAATCATGTTCCTGTTTGCACTCTTGCCCCTTCTGATTGATTCTCCAAGCATCATGACCTTTTTGAAATTTAAATTCAGCCATGTCTTTATCTTGCTCATAACACTGCTATGGATTATTACACATTGGGAGAGAAATCTTTCCATCTACACGTGATCTGTCACCTCCTTGACCTCCTGTGCCCCCCTCTCCCTTTCACCCACTCTACCCTAAGTACCCTGCAACCCTCTCTATTCCTTATGGAATAGAAACCTGTATCTTTCTCAGGGCCTTTGCATGTGACAGTCCTTTTCCCTGGACCACTTTATTTTTCTTGACAAATACTTGTGTTGTGTACATCCTTATTTTTTCCATGTTTTTGTTCAGTTATCTCTTCTGAGAGGTTTTCCTTGACTTTGATCTAATGTAATTGTGATTCGTCCCCCTAACCTTTAGACTTTCTCTCTTTTTTTGATGGTCCTTCTGTGCTGGCGATTTTTGGTGTTCCCTCCTCCCCTAAATCCATTCTCTAATGTTGGCAGGGGGAGAGCTCTGTGTCCCCTAAGACTGACCTTTATAGATTATCTCATAGAAATTTCATTGTTCATTGGCTGCCAGTCGGGACTTTGCCACCGGGACCACCTGCAGGAGATAAGAGGGTAGAAATGAGGCCGCTCTGCGCCCCTGCCCCTTCATGTTCTCTGTGTTTTGACTGCTCCAAAGTAGTGGCTTCCTCTAGGGCCACTGTTCTTTATTGGAGATACTTTTGCTACAGCTCTAGCTTTTGAATTCTTCCACTAACAGCTCTCTGCTTGCCTTTTGGGCTTCAAATGGTTACAGCTTTCCATTGCTACCAGCCCTGGGTGCTGTGTCATCCTTTGTTGGTTTCTTTAACCTTATACATATTTTAGAATGAAAGTTCCTTTTCAAATTCTCTTTAATTAAAATAATTGCCCTCTATATCCTGCCCAAATCCAGAAAATTCAGCTTCTCTTGCTGATTTGAAACTTCACATTCATGTGATTTTATCATCTAACTACCCCACTAGAATGTAAGTTTGAAGTGTGGTAAGAAGAACAATATATCCTTCCTCATGTCCCGTGAAGATAGTCCTGAACACATGACTATGTCAGCTTGTCTATTAGCTTAGATTTTGCAGTTGTATTATTGATATAGAAATTGAGATGGGGAGATTAGCCTAGATTGTCCCAGTGACCTTGAAAACAGAGAACCTTTTCTGGTTGGGTTAAAGAGATGAGACAGAAAAAAGACCCAAGAGAAATCCAAAGCAGGAATGAAATTCAATTTGACATTGCTGCCTTTGAAGTTGGAAGAAGGAAGTCACAGGCCAAGGAATGCAGTCGGTTGAGATGGCATTCCATAACAGCCAGCAGGAAAATGGGGCTCTCAGTCCTACAGCCACAAGGAACTGACTTTACCAACAACCTGAAGGAGCAGGAAGCTTGTCCTCCCAAGGGCCTCCAGAAAGGAACACAGTCCTGCTGCCTTGCCAACGTCTTGATGTTTAGCTCTGTGAGATCTAGGTTGGACTTTTGACTGACAGAACTATAATAAATTCATGTTGTATAAGATACTAAATTTGTGATAATTTATTAGGACAGCAATAAAAAACTAATGCATGAGGTTTGGATTTCTCTGAATCTTTGTTGTATACAAAGTACCTAGAAGAGTGCCTCTTCTAGTACATGTAAAGATGCTTGATAAATAACTGGTGAATCAATAAATTTAAAAATATATTTTAAAAAATGCATATAAAAAAAAGAGAGACGTTCATTCATCTTAAAATTTCTGTGAGAGAATGTAATTATTTCCAATACGGTAGAACCCCCATAATTGACCACCTCCCTACATTGTCCACACCCTTAAGTTAACCTAATTTTTATTGGACATCCACCATATGCACTTATCAGCATAGTAGTCCTCATTCCTTATGTTGACCATTTCTGTATGTTAACTAGTTTGTTACAGTCCCTTGGATGGTCAACTTATGGAGGTTCTACTGTATTTACAAAATATGATATTCTATAAGATTATTAAGAAGTAAGCCTAAAAACACAGGATTTAATACATTCAGTATAGATATTTCAGAAAGTTCTTACCAAAATAAACTTTCCATTTGATGAGTCACATTAGAATTCAAATGGCATTGAAATATTTTTATTTCCTATTTAAATCCAAAATGAGCATTAGATTGTCAGTATTTAAGAGGTAGTATACCTGATAATCATCTTTTTAAAATGCAAACTCCTTTAACTACCTCATTCAGGCTAATTGAGTGTCCCTTAAAATTGTCAAAATTTATTTTTTAATTGAACTCATTGTGTAGATCACTTTAACAGCTTTTTGAAAAAGAATCTAATGATGTATGCCTCTACAGCACACACTATGAACTTTGAAAAATCTAATTTAAAACTCTAAATGTGTGATTTTTTATGTGCAAAAGGATTCTTACTTAGGCACACTTATTCTATTATTCTTAAAATAGACCATATTTTCAATTCAAATGAATAACTGATCAAATTAGAAGACAGTGATCAAAAATAGTCATATAGACAACTCCTAATTAATATTAAATTTCATTTTCTCTTTCATTTGTGTGGAAATAGTAGTTTAAAGATAATGCTTTAAATAATATCAGTAGTCAAAACAGTTTTTCAAATATGCCTGAAGGCCTATTTTTTTTTAAGTTTACTCCAGTCTGAATTTTCTGAGGACATGGTTGTTCAAATCTGGGTCTTTAAATATTTGACTCATCAGAAGCTCCAAGATTCTACACCTAGATATGACTGTCCTTTAAAACAATTGAGCACTTTAGAATTGCTGTGAAAGCTTAAAAACTGTCCCTATATTAAAGAGTAGAATCAGAACGTTTTAAAACAATAACTGAGAAAATGACATGAAGGCTGTGTTGATCAGTTTGATGGAAGTATTTTGGATTGCATGTGAAAACCCCACACTGTACCCCAGAAGGGCATTAATGTACACAGTTACCATTCAATAAAAAAAAAAAAAGTACCAACAACATACCAGAAAAAAAAAAAAAATCTGTCCCTGTACAGCAGAAGAGACCTTGCCTTTCTTTTATTTTTTTTTCCTTCTCTAGCACAGTGGTTCACGGTGGTTCTCAAAAATATAGTCCCTGAATCAGTGTCATCTTGGAAAGTGTTTGGAAAGCAAATTATTGGGTCCTAGCCACTCTTAAATGAGTAACTCTGGGGTGGAGCCTGACCTTGATGTTTGCTGGACACCCCAGCTGATTATGGTGCATGATAAACTTGGGGAATGCCGCACTGGCCCCAGGAAAAGTCCTGTTCATCACACGTTCTGTTTTACTCATCAACTGAGCAGAATTATATGGAAATGAGAATAGTCAAGTAAATTCGGTGAATGATATAAGGAACCAGGAACTCTAAAAGTTAGTTGTCTGAGACATATTTGTAGAGATTTATATACAAATCTATACAAATTTATATAATTTATAAATTATACAGATTCATATAATATCTCAATTTTCACTGATTTCCAATTTACCAATAAGTAGTAATAAAGGGAGAATTATCAAGAAGAATCTCTAATTTTTGTTTTTACCTTTGATCTATGTCTGTCAAGTTGATAAATTGAATAAAATACCAAACAATGTATCATGAGGTTAAAACAATGAGTTTATTGCCACCTTTTAAAGACATGTTTTTCTTGATACTGAAAAACGATAGCACCCACCCCCGATAATCCATGTTTCCCTTGTGATGGATTCGTTCTAACACATCTAAAGAGTCCCTGGAGCGACCTACAGTACTCAGTACAGTCCCTATCAGGGAGTCCTCCTGCTGCCCAGCTGATATATTCATCCAAACAAGTACTCAGCCCACAAGATACTTAATTACTGCCAGACATTGAACATGATACGAGGTAATATAAGATAATTCTGTCCTCCAGGATTTTCTAATCTGTCCTGGAATTATAAGGAAAGAAAAGGTAAAGGACTAAATGTTTGTCTCCTACTGTCATGTGCCAGGCACTCAGTAGGGCAGGAGAAGTAAACTATCAGTGAACCCATGTGAACACTCAAGGATGTTGGCATGATTCCCAGTGCACAAATCAGGACACGTTATTCTGAGAGATGCTGAGAACTTGTTCATGTTGATCAGGTAAGAAGTGATGAAGGTGAAATTTAAAATCAAAACTGATTACATCCATGTACTTTCTGCCATACCCCTTCTCAAGTAATAAGCATAAAAGTATTCCTAAAAGTCATACAGCGAGTGCCTATATGGGTGGTACACAGTATTTGCTGGGGGAGAGTAGGAAAGGAACAGTGACTATGGATGGGGAAGCGCAGCCTTCCCAGTGAGATGTCAGCACGATCCTAGCTGAAAATAAAAGAGTGGTGGTTTGGATAGGGGGAGGAAGGAAACGCATTCCAGATGGAGAACATTGTTTAGCAGAAATGTCTAGTCAAGAATGAGAAAGGCAGGTTCCAGGACAGTGGTGGAATCAGCCCAGCATATTTTAGGTGCCAACTAAATAGAGCAGAATGTTTTTGCTTGGCTCTGGCTATGCATGAAGGTACACGTTTTTGCAATTAAAGGAGTGTGGTGAACAGTGCTGCTTAACTTCACTTAAATGGTGTATCTGCTGGCTATGTCCTGGTACATTCAGCCAAGGCTCTGAGGTGCCGGCTTCTTTTGGCTCTGATTTTTGGGATGCATTATCTTTCTGCTTGCAAGTAATCATTGTGCCCCTGTCCTCTGCAGCCAACAAGATTCATTCACTATAGCCGTATTATCTCTCAAAGAAAACCTCACAGGTATGCTTTCACAGGTTTCTCAAATCCCCAGAGCTGAACAGATTCTTAAGAATATCAAGTGTTCCAGAAACTTACTTGTAGATACAGTAATATACCAGAAAACCATGGTTCTACTTTGAGCAATAGAGCATTCCTTCCACTGGAATAACTACAGAGTTGGAACATTTTATGAAGAAGGTTGAGAGTAGTTAGAATTAGTGTTAAAGACATACTCATAGATAATTATGGTAAGAAAATAAGCATTTGATAGGCTTACCCTTTAACTTCAGTGAACTTTTACATATCTGTTTATTTTGAATCAAGTCCCCATCTAGAGGTAGAAGGAGATTTTAGGAAGAAATGCCAAGAGTGGCTGTTTTGTTCTCTTATTAAAGACTTCTCTATGCTAAGAAATATTTTTTTATCATTTTAGTTGTTGTGAATTTCTTTTTTTTTTTTTTTTGCAGTTTTTGGCCAGGGCTGGATTTGAACCCACCATCTCTGGCATACGGGGCTGGCGCCCTTCTCCTTTGAGCCACAGGCGCCGCCCAGTTGTTGTGAATTTCAAAAGGATCTCATGTAATAGAATATTGGTTCCCCAAAGATCTTTTATCTGCCGTGAGGAATGTCATTGTTCCTAAAGAAGATAATAAAATCAGCAAGAAAATAATAAACATTCTCTATAGGATATCACAGTTTTAATTGAGTACAGACGCTCAAATTGATTTTTTAATCTACAGGCACAGGAAAAGGTCAGCAGCAGCAGAAGGCCACTTTAATATAAATGATACATGGAAGACTGAATATAAGCATGAAGTATGACAATTTGAAACTAAGAAATCTAAAACTGGGGATGTTCCTTACATTCCTGTCTGATTTGTTGAACAAATTTTAACAAAACTATTTAGAAAATATTTTGCTTAGATTTTCTTAGGGGTAATTTTTTAAAGTTTCTTTTCATAATAAATGGTCAAAGGATATGCACCTAATATTTAAAAAATATATATTTTTATCAAAATTTCACATGGCCTCACGAAAGATTTTTGCTTTAAGTATTTATAAAACTAATAAAGAACAATAGGAGTTGCTTCTCCGTTCCTCCTTCTGTGTTCTTCACACTTTATGGAAGCAACCTTCAGTTTTTGTTTTGTTTTATGTGTGTTTTATGTGTGTTATTTTCCAAATATTTGTAACTAAGATGTTCACAGTGGTTTTCTCGGCTTACGTACAGATGCACATGAATTGATACGCTGACATGGAAGATGAAATTTATGTTACATATGTCAGCTCTGACACAAGATCATGCCCATTTCTTCTAATAGAGTTTTAACACATTCTTAATTCATATTCAGTGTTATCATGAACGTGACTGTCTCAGTCTATTTTGGCTGCTGCAACAACATTGGATAACTTACAACCAACATCAACTTGTTAGTTACAGTTATGGAGGCCGAGGAGTCCAAGATCAGTTTGGTGATTGAGTTTCAGCGTAGGAATTTGGGAGTAATATAAACATGCTAGCCATAGCAATAACCATGTAAACATTCTTTCTTAGTTCCCAGGAGGCTCTGACTGCATTCGCCATGTGTACTTTCATGGAATCATGTTATCTTGTGTTCAGTATGTCACTAAACTTTCTATATATCTATTGTTTCCGAAGATATATAGTTTGAAAATTCAGATGAAGATCTTGTTGCATCTGCTTCAAGTATTTTCTCCTTCAGATTTAGCTTTCAAAAGTGAAACTGAGGGTGGTGCTTGTGACTTAAAGGAGTGGGGTGCTGGCCCCATATACTGGAGGTGGCGGATTCAACCCCAGCCCTAGCCAAAAACTGCAAAAAAAAAAAAAAAAAAAAAAAAGGGAAACCGAGCTACCATACATAGCCTTACCATCATGTTTGTATTTTAAATTTCTTATTTGACAAATTTTGATACTACCACTTATTGTCAATGGGTAAAGTCTGTGTAAATGTTTCCATTTGGCTACTAAAACCCAATACCTTTTGAAGACTAATGGAGTAAAAGCCTACAATACACCAAGGTACTTGCTGCCTCATACAGTGATATCCTTTTATCTTTGAACTTGGAAAATCACGCCACTCTTGCTGTTGCTACTTTCTGTTACTGTCTTTGGATGAGCATGTTTATAATGACTGAAGTTAAAAATCCTATAAAATTGATTTTATATCTTTTTTTTTTTTTTGCATTACACTTTAAACTGACATAGTGTAGTGAGTCCAATGATCTGATTCTCTTTATTTATGCTATGATTTGGTCCAGAAAATAAAATTTCTTAAGAGAGTAATTTAGTACTTTTGCTTCTATTAAAAGAAACTAGTACTTTTGCTTTTATTAAAACAACAACTATAAACTGTATTGTCTTGGTATAGACTTTTTGTTTATAATCTTGATATTTTTAGAATAGCATATAGATTTCTGTATTTTATTAGACTAAATCTCAAAAGCCACTATTGATTTCTATAAATTGACATAGCCATTGACTTAATAAAAAGGACTTTATTCAGCTCTCAAGAATAACCTTGTCCTTTATCCAAGATTTACTATGTCCTCAGCTCCATTCAGAAATTTGGCAGATGGGATAACCCTTGACATTTTGGTGAACCACCTGACAATTTCAATCATAGTTTGGACTTCAAACAGCAAATATTGGGAATGTTTCAGGTTTCAAATCATATTCAACTCTCAACCCTGAAAATGTCCTTTACTTTGCTCTCAAGAACATTTTTCCATTTGAAATGTTTTCTTTTAACTTTCTTAAATTCATATTCACAGCTCAAGATATGATTTTTCAGCAGTGTGAAGTTTTACTAATACTATTAGCACAGAGAAGATTTCACAATTTAACAAAATGACATGATTTTCTACCTTTAAAGCTAGTTCACCCTTTGATCTATTTTTTTTTTCTCTCTTCTGTTTTTGTTTTAATAAAAATTGTCTCATTGGACACTTAGGATCTTTGATAAGATACTTTTCTTTAGATTTGCAGAAACATTTATCCAAAAAGCAAGTTTAATTAGAAGAAAGTTAAGAGATTTTTTTTTAATATGTGATGTAGAAATTTTTGGAAAAGTGTGATTTTTTTATTAAGATAGGAATCAGAAAATTTACAAGGCAATTAAAGAATACTTCTCTGAGAATTAATCTTAACCTCATATGTTTTATTAGCTCTGAGAATAATCTGGTATAACTCTAAGTAACAAAATTTAAAATATAGTTAAGTATGTATTTTTAAAAGATATATATGTAATAAAAATTAATAAAATTGTATCTTTTATTTTTAAAATGGAGCTTTTATTTTTAAATAAAAAATCAAAACTGAAGACAGTGTTTATAATATTTAATGGTATTATTCTATGATGAAAAACCATATCTAGAAAGAATTGAACCAGGTTAAAGGATCAATTAGAAAGAAATGCTACAGGCCGGTTTCTCCTCCACTGTACAGCAGAGTCTTCACTGCAGTATCAAGCTATTTTCCTCTTAGCCCACATACTTAGCTTCTAAAATGTTTTAGAGAAATTCTTTAAGTATGCTTTTTCATCAATAGAAACATTAATTTCCTGAACAGGCATTATTTCATGTAATGATTTTAGAACATATGGACTTTAAAAATTTTTTAGCAAATTTAAAAATATAAATATAACTTTCAATATATTTACATGGAATATAACGTATAAATCATAAATTATGCATAGTTATAAATCTTTAATTTTTATCACTAAAGATCGTTGTTAAAATATCTTATTTTTTATATTTATTTTTTATTTTGGATTATCGGAGGGGTTACAAATGTTTTGGTTACATAAATTGCATTTGTACATTTTAGGTCAAAGTTATAAGTGTGCCCATCACCCAGCTAGTGTGTGTTGTACTTGTTAGGGGTGAATTTTCCATCCTTCTGCTGTGTCAACCTGCTTTATTTCTGAAGAGTGTTATGTACAAGTGTGCACATAAGTGTTGATCTATTCCAATTTAGTAGTGAGTACGTGGGGTGTTTGTTTCACGTTGTTATGGTACTTTACCTAGAAGAATGGTCTCCAGTTCCATCCTGGTTAATACAAGAATGATCAGTTCCCTACTTTTATTGCTGAGTAGTACTCCATAACACATTTTATTAATCCTCTCCTATAAAAAAACTATTATTCTGTGTAGGAGACTATTAAAGATAACTGAAAACATATTATTCAGATTTTTCTTTTTGTCCCGTCCAGATTTGGCGAGCTCTCTTCTGTGTGTCCTAGACTGTGTTTGTCTAAGCCAGTGAGCCCTGGCATATCAACTCTTGTGTGTCCAGGAATGTCTAACTATTTGTAGGAAAGTATCAATCTCTGCTTTTCATTTGTTCATTTTAAATATATATTATTGATCAATAACATTTCAAGAAAGGGTTATCTCTCTAATATGTTCCAATTAATGCCAATAAATAAATTATTCATTATAATCAGAATTTCTTCATCTGTCTACAACCATTCTTTCTTCTATCCACACATTTCTAATAGCTCTTTATATGATAAATATTCTGACCTTTATAATCTACATTTGAAGACTTGATGGTGATTGGATCGTATTAAATTTATTTCACTGGGAGTAGCATCTTATAGATAGAACCATGATTCTGGAAGAGAGTAGTTTACCTACATAATTTATAACCTGTTTAGCCTTTTTAACAAAATAATACAGCTAACAACAGAAATTATTCCTTAAAATAATTTCATACCTCACCTAAAGGACTTGAAAAAAAGTTATATTATTGACCAAAATTCTATCTTTAGGGGGAAAATGGGGACTTCTCTAATAAATACATTTTATTTGAAATTCTTAAGTTAGAAACATAAATGATAAACACTCTAATGAATTGCTTAGAACATATAAGATACAAGTCAGTTTGCCTTTTTGATTTCTTCTGTTTTGTTCCTAGGAGACAAGGTATAATGTAGTTCTAAGAAAGGTATTTTCTATCGACATGGAAACTGTCCTGAGCTAACCATGCTGCTAAGTGTCACTGTAAGCCAGAGAGAAATGTATCTGCAAAATCAAACAGGCAGCTAAACCAAGCCACTGTCTGCCCTTATTCCATGAGGCAACAATGACGTTATCTCTAGTGGGGAACATATATATTTTAACGCTTCATGTGGTATCCAGTAAATCTACAAAAGAAACAAGAAGAAGCCACACAACAATTTAACAATTGTGGTGATTAAATGACAGGATATTGACTTCAGGTGCGTCCTTGACCTTAATTTTCACAAAAGTAAGTGCTACCAGAATACTCTAAAACAACAACCTTCTAATACTTATCACTTCATCTTGGAAAAAGGCTTGTAAAGCTTATCATATAATCTGGTTTTTTGAGTGTTTTCAAATGTTTCCATAGAAGAAAACAGGTGGCCCTCGGAACTGCAAGTATCAATGTTTCTCTGTGGGTCTGAGGGAGACCCAGAGATTGTTATTAGATAGATCAGTGTCTCTCAGCCTGTTTTATATCCCGACATCTTTGAAACTATAGTTAAACTTCCCTGGCACACTTAAATTATGTTGATCAAAAAAAAGAGAGAGAGAAAAAAAAGAATGTATTTACTATGTTTTGAAATTGTTTCAAAAGTAATCTAATTAGTGATCTTTAAAAATTTTTGTGACACACCTAAGATCCTCTCATAGCACACCAGTTGAAAAAATCACTGAAATAGATCCTTCTTTTGTCTTACTTTTGTCTTCTGACATGAGGAAATTGTAAATATATGCTAAATATGAAATTATACTAACCGTGAAATAGAGGTATTTACATAAACTATGAAACATATGGGAGATTCAAAATTGGTACATACGGGCAGTGCCTGTGGCACAAGCCCCATATACTTAGGGTAACAGGTTTGAACCTGGCCCAGCTAAACTGCAACAAAAAAATAGGCAAGTGTTGTGGCTAGCGCCTTTAATCCCAGCTACTCGGGAGGCTGAGACAAGAGAATCGCCTAAGCCCAAGAGCTGGAGGTTGCTGTGAGCTGTGATGTCATGGCACTCTACCTAGGGTGACAGAGTGCAACTCTGTTTCAAAAAAAACAAAGCAAACAAATAAAAAAAGTTGTACATACCTCTTTAAAATGGAGCAGGGAGGTCTTGGCACGTTTCCTCAGGCTACTTCTTGATCAGGGATCACTGCTGTCCACAGGGCATTTGTGGCCTCCACTCCAGTGATGGAAACACACCATAGTCCTATTCCATACTTCCAAATAATTGTTAATTCTCAGAGGAAAAGCTGATGACAGGGAAGAATTACAAAGAGTAATCTTCAATATACATTTTTTCTCTTTATCAGCCCAGAGTTAGTAAAGCAAGTTTTGACATACCATTTATTTAACAAGTTACCAGAACTGATTCCTACTATTAAAGCTTAAATGGTGTATACAAAATATGATACATTTCGAGATCTAATTGGTAGTCTAATCATTCAAGGCTGATCTTATCATTTCAGATAAGAAACAAAAACAAAACACGGTAGTGAAATAAAAATAATGTTTATGTTTATAAATCTTGAAAATTCAGTTTTTTCACAGATCACCCTAAATAGAAATTATGTGTGATCAAAATAATTTGGACAAACCTATGACTTATGTAGAGATGATTGGGTTATAATGATAACACTCTAAAGTGTTTCAAGAAGTTTACTTCAAATTCATCATTTTTGAGCAATAGGCCTTAAAAATATAGTATTTTTTAAATGAGGCCTTTGTTTTCCTTCTATGAAATGTGCACAGTAGTCTGGGCTGGACTGTTGCATGTAGATTAGGAGGTGTGGTGCACTGTGTATATTCCTAATGAGCATCGGTGGAGCGAGGCTAGATAGTCACTTAAGACAAGGACCAAGTCTGCTCTGCTCATTGAAACAACGCCAGTACTTAGCACTGGGTCTAGTGCATTTCAGGTGCTCACAAAGGTTGAATGGTTTTTTAAATAAATTAAATAGAGAATCAAAGCCAAGTTATCATAGTCAGTCCCTGACCAGGGCTTTTTGTAAAGCATTAGCTGTCAAGGCTGGACACAGTGGCTCACACCTGTAGTCCTAGCACTCTGAGAGGCCTGGGGCGGGGGGAGGAGTCCTTGAGCTCAGGAGTTCACCCTGAGCAAGAGCAAGACTCTGTCTCTCCTAAAAAATAGAAAAACTAACCAAGCATGGTAGAGCAGTGGTACATGCCTGTAGCCCAGCTACTCGGGGGCTGAGGGAAAAGGATTGCTCAGGGCAAGAGTTTGAAGTTGCTGTGAGCTATGATGATGCCATGGCTGTGTACCTAGGGTAACAGAGTGAGAGACTGTCTCAAAAAAACAAAAAAGCAAAAACAAAAACAAGAAAACCCAACTTAGCTGTCAGAATCATTCCCTGAACCCTCAAGTTCCAATGGGAACTTATTAGAAATGCAGAATTTCAGGTCTCCTGCTAGACCTTCTAAATCAGAAACTACTGGGTGGGCCTGTGTTTAAAAAGCCCTCCACGTGACCATAATGCTGCAAAACTTGAGAGTTACTGAAATAAAAAGTCCCAGTATTGGACACCAACTCTTAGAATTATGAGAGTGTGTTAAGAGTCTCTTATAGAAAGTTAGAAATCCACTTTCTATGGAAAGGTTGTGAATGATTTTAAATCCTATGAATCTCATTCTACTTCTTAAGAGTTTTTTATAGCTTTACCTATAAGGATTATTTCCTATTTGTGTAGTAAATTATGTATTTTATGTAGGAAGACTAACTCAGTTTGAGTTACCGGTACAGCTCCTGAGACAAGGACTTGAATACAGATGGTTTATTAGAAAGGGGGTCGCAGAAATCACAAGTGAGAACGTAGCAAACATGAACAAGGGTAAGATGTGTTATGAATGTGGGCACATGGGGACCGACCCTGCGGGGAACCACCCGAGCATGGCTGTATGTATGTTCTCCATATGTGAATGAGGGCACATGGGGACTGACCCTGCGGGGAACCACCCAAGCATGGCTGTATGTATGTTCTCCATATGTGAATGTGGGCACATGGGGACTGACCCTGTGGCTGTATGTATGTTCTCCACAGATGTGGGATGTATCTCAGAATCAGGTGCTGGGCAGTTCACATGGGCTGAAGGGCTGTGAGGCAAAGTCTGCTCTGTACTTGGTGGCCTCGTACACGTTAGCTTCCCACCAGCTAACGGAGGCTCATTTAATGTCTATTATGAGTCAGGTTCAGAGTTAGTTATTGGGAATATAGAAATGACAAACCATAATTCCTGCCTCAAGAAGCTTTTAGTGTAATGCATGTAGAAAAATTAAAAGGTAGTGTTTAAAATATAATTATATACATTCATTGATTGTAATACACAGTCACATTTATAAGACAGCTTTATAATGGGAGAGGGTGTAGTAATTATGGAAGATATCTTAGAGATGAGAATGTGGATATGATTATAAGGTCTAAGTGAGGTCCTGAAAGACACTCAGGGCCAGCCCAGTGGAGAAGGGTGTGGGGGGCAGGGAGCGGTAAGGACAGAACTCAGAATAATAGAGGAGTGAATGGGAAGTGTGAATAAAGAGGAAGCAATCATCAGTTTGAGAAGATTATGCAAGTAGATTCACTGAAAGGCTGTGTGTTTGCTATAATAAAATTCGCAGCCCAACAGGTGGGAAGTGGAGACTGAATGTCCAGGAGGGGACAGATGCCGGCAGTGGAGGCTCTCTAAGGAGGAAAGAAGAAAAGGACCCGGGGCTCTATAGAAAAGATCAGTTTCTTTGTAAAATGAAAAGGGCCTATTTTACTATGAGGAAGGCGGGAGGAATGAAGGTAAGGAGTGGGTGTTCATTTGCAAAATGGGGAAGATGGTAGCCATGGCCTTCAAGGTAGGGAGACCTAAATAATAAAAGCCACTGAAGGTCCTCAGATATAATGCCCAATAAATCTTAGCCGTTATTCTTTAAATAATGACTGCTTTGCTTTTGATCTTGGAAGGGCAGAAATTTGAGGGCTTGAAACCATTGCTATCTGTTGAGAGTTCCATTTTTTTGTTTGAATGGGCAAGTTTTTATGACATCATTAGGAAGACAGGCCAGTGAAACTGGTTAAATGTTGCTGCCTTAGAGAATGGAGAAGCTGAAGATATACAGAAAAATAATGATGGTCAGCATTAAGCGTCCAAGGGTAAGAATCCACGAATTTGCAGTGACACCAAAGCACACAGTTGTGCTCGGGAAGGCAAACTATTTTTTTTTTTTTTGAGACCGAGCCTCAAGCTATCCCCCTGGGTAGAGTGCCATGGCATCACAGCTCATAGCAACCTCCAACTCCTGGGCTCAAGCGAGTCTCCTGCCTCCGCCTCCCAAGTAGCTGGGACCACAGGCACCCGCCACAACGCCCGGCCATAGTCTTTTTTTTTTTTTTTAATCCAGTCTGTTTTCTTTAAAGGTAGACTGTAGTATTTTATTTACATTTCTATTAAAGTGATGGCATTGAGAAACATTAAAAGACCTTCATACATTAGATCCTGAATGACACTTTCTGTGTAGGGCAGTAAAGAAACACACATGTCTATTAGGGGCTTCTCAAGTATACATTGCGACTTTGATGTTCCAAGGGTACCAAGTTTCTATTTTTCTAGAGCTAGTAGATAATGAGATTTGTCTAGCACTGAAGCCAATCTGTTTTTTTTTTTCTGAATGATATCTAAAAAAAAGTCTCTTCTGCTTGAATGCCTCTATGCTTTCTTATTGCCTTTGTAAGAATTATAATTTTAAATGCTTTTATGTGGCTTATATGGCACTTCAGCATCTACCTTGAGTTTGCTTTCCTGCCTCATCTTCTTCCACCCCAGGCTTTATTTATATCCCCACCCTCTACATTTGGCATTGTAATTATACTGATTCTCCTGAAGTTCCTGGAACACAGGGTGGTCTCACTAAGTTTTGAGTCTTTTATTGTGTAACAATATCAATATCCAGAGTAATGATGTGACTCACAATTGCGAACTCCTTATGATATCCCTGATAAATACAACTTTACTGCTTGAGTCTGTGGGTCTGTTCTGTGACTTAGGCTGCTCTCATTTGGATAGATGCACTTACTGATCTATAACAGTGTTGGCTGAGAAGAATGTATGTGGTAAACCAAGATATAGGTCTTTCCAAAGATACTAGAGTTTAATCCCTGGAACGTGTAAATCCCCATCACTTGGAAAAAGAATCTTTGAAGATATGACTAAGTTAAAGATCTCAAGAAGGAGAAGTCATTGTAGACTGCCTGGGTAGGCTTAAAAAGAATCACATATGTACTCACAAAAGAGAAGCCAGACCCATGGGCCCGGAGGGTAGTCCTCAATTCAGAGGCTGGAGCCTCAAGCCTCAGAGGATTATTATTAGGGCTTAAAACCAAATGGGATTCCTCCTGCTGGATTTGGAATATGTTCATGATTGGTGAACTTTTTTCTTCCTCAATTTTCTCACTTGTAGAATAGAAATGTGTATAACTATCTTACACTATTCTTGAAATTTTTTTTTTTTTGGAAGCAGACAACCAGTCTTCTAGTTTCACAAGTCCATAGATGGAAAGAAGTTTTCCCCTCGGGGATGAATCGTCATGCACAATGGCATGCATACCTCATTGAGATGAATTATATCATGAGATTTTAGACATTTAGCTAATGATGTTTTGATGAGATTTTGAACTTGATGCTGTAATCAATTCAAACATTTGATAATTTGGGGATCAGACAAATGTATTTTGCCTCTATACTAGCTATGAATCTTTTGTGCCAGTGGAAAGACTGCAGCAAACTGAAAAATTGCCCTACAAAGACTTTAGATACTAATCTTGAAAACTTGTAAATGTTGCCTTATTTAGATAACGAATCTTAGCAGTTGTGATTGAGTTAAAGATTGTGAGATGGGAGGATTACCCTAGATTATCTGAGTTGTCTCTAAATGCAATGACAAGTGTTCCTTTAGAAGAAAGCCAGAGAAAGATTGTATAGAGATACACACAGAGCAGAAGACAATGCAAACAAAGAGGCAGAAATTGGAGTGATGTGGACATAAGCCAAGGAATGCTGGCAGCCACCAGAAACTGGAAGAAGCAAGGAATGAGGGAGTGTGGGCCTGGCAACAGCTTGATTTTGGTCCAGGGATACTGATTTCAGACTTTTGGTTACCAGGACTGTGTGGGAATAAATTTCTTCTGTTTTAAACCAGTTTATAATCATTTATTACAGCATTCACAGAAAATTACATTCAAAAGCTCAATAAACAGTCTCCTCTCTGTATTTCTTTCATCCTCTCACATTCTACCACCTGGCTTATTTTCATGGCAACTTCAGAAGCAAAATCAGAATCAGAAATGATCAGGGCTTTAACAACTCCCTCCTTGCACCTTGTTTACCGACAGCCCATCAGAGCAAGTTAGGAGGCCGGCTGGCTCAGAGTTAGGAAGGAACTGCAAATTTGTGCAGCAAAAGATATAGATACTGGGTAAAATGAAGTATCAAAGCCATTCTTGCACTTTACCACCCAAACTTGCATTTATTTTCTCTGAATTTATTATCTTTGTAACTAACTTCTGGCTAAATCTTACCCGTTATCAGATACTGCTCTTTCATAACAGCTGAGGTATTGTCATGTTGCAATTGTATTTCTATTATCATAGTAAACATAAATTTATTTTCATTATTATAGTAGTTGTTCTATGCTCATTTTATATGTCTTCACTGGACCTTAGTCTTGATGGGAACACGCATGCAGTTATCATCATCTTCCTATCTCCAGTAATTAATGCAGAGCCTTCGACATAGAGCATGTTCAAAATAATGCTAATTTCATTAGCATAGAAATTATAGTCTGCTACAGTAGAAATTCCACTAATGCACTCAAAGCCAATAAAATTCAAGGGATTTTAGACATATATCAAGCCACTTTTTTCCTTTATGCCACTAGATTTATGTACTTTTATTTTCATCTCACTTATTATGAATAATATTAAAAATTGAATTTGGTTAATTTTACCTAGCCTTAATTTAAAAGGCTTACATAAAGCAACATAAGGCAGCATTAACTGCCACATAACTATACTCAATCAACAAAGATTATTGATATTTTTCAGCTCATAATTTCTACCATTCTTTTATTTACTTTCCACAGAAGCTTTGGAAAACATTAAAAGTTGTAAGGTGTTTTGTCCACATCCACTTATTTAAACATTCACCTACTGTTCAAAGAGTATGTTCAAAATACCTGATGTTCTAGTTTATAAATTATTAATACTTTGTAGCTAACTTGATTTTTTCAATTTTTAATAACTCTGGAGTTCTGAGTAGAGATTAGGCATTATGTTGTCTTTTGATTTTTCCTTTGGTTTTATACCAAATGAGTAGAACTATCTTAAGAGTGACCTTAACTTGAGAACACAGGGAGATAAAAATTGAATGCTGGAAAACATAACCAAAGTTCAAACATGCATACACACACACCCTCCTCCTTATTTGACATTAATCTATTGATATTCCTCTTCATCCTTTTCTCCTTACTGATACTCACAACATCCGCTTTTAAATTATAATGATAATGAGATGTAATCAATTCCAGCAATATCACTTTCTTTCTCTGTATTTGGTGTTCATATCTAATTTGATAAATATTCATGAAAAAGAAAAAGAGTGGTAGTGGCTAATATTGGCTTGAAAAATATTTTAGACACATGCTCCAGCAGGTCCCCCAAACAGCTGTGCCTCTACACCTTGGTCCAAATCCACTTGTCAAGTTCTGGGCCTGTGCAGAGCAGAGGGTGCCAGCTCCGGTAGCCTGCGCCAAACTGTGGGGAAGTTGCCTGATGCTGATCCAGTTGGAATGGTTTGTAAAAACTCCAAATTCAGTACATTTTTATTTTGGAAAGAAAACCATACATTCTTTTTTTCCTTTTTCTTCATAATAGTTCTTTTGAAAAGATACTAACTGTATAGAATAAAGATCACAAAATGAATGTCCTTACCAAGATGATATTTGCCACTTTTCAGCTTCTAGACTGCAAAAGTCTCATAATCTTTAGAAAGTTGGATCTCATTCATTCAAACATAATTATTTATCAAACTTTTCTGGCTACAGACCATAGTACATAGTAAGTTAATTTTCACACATGCAAGCAATATAAACATTTGAGCTACAGAAAAAGTATTAGCTGAGTGGTGGTAAGTGAATTAAGTCTTACAGGTCACACTAGTGGTATAGGTCAAACTAGGTACATGCAGTTTCTAGGAGAGTAGCAGGGAGTGTCAGAATGAAGCTTAATAAATTAAAAGATGTGCTATAAGATATCTTTTGATACCCTAAATAAATTTAAGAAGGTCACAACCAAATTCAAAGACCAAAGAAGTTTTTCAAAAGAAAAATGTCATGGATGCCTTATAAAACATATCTTATCTTGAAGTAATTAAACAAAACTTTACTAAACAATCACTACCAGATATGTCATATTAGTTTTCTTATAGAAATGAGCAAACTATAAAAATAGAATGAAACTTCTATATAAAAAGGGTATTATATGTAGCCCAATCTTATCAACTAGAAAAAAATGAAATAGAAGAACTTAATTGAAATGATAATATTTCAGAAGCTTAAAAAGCTAATTATGAAGTAAATGGAAAAATCAAAATATTAATTTGATTCTCTAGTAAGCATAAAATATTTCAGAATTGGAAACCACAAATTATTATACTATTCACATCATGCCTTGTTAGCTTCTTGTGTGCTGCTTTAATAAAACAATGAATTTATTACAGAAGATAATGCACCCTCTACCATGTCCCTCAGTTAAGAATTGATTGCCAAATTTTCTCCTTTTTGATATTTTTATGGCCCTTTTCAAGCAAACATTGTGAAATTACTTTTAAAATATTTCTTTCCACAAAAATTGTGTACCATGATAATTAACTCATAGGACTAACAAAAACAAACTGTTAGCATATTTTGTTGTTCAAAGTATGACTAAACGTTAATTATTGTTTACTATTACTATTTTAAAGGCTAACATTGAATTCACTAAATAAAGGTTTTGTTTTACTAGTCAAATTGGTTACAATGAGAAGTTAACTTTCAGTAGTGAATACAGATCACTGGTATATAATCTAATCCAGGTCACTTTAGTTATCTTAAAATTCACAGGTAAAGCAGACAGTTGAGACATTTTCTATATGTTAAATAAAAGCTATCAAATGTGTGTGTGTGTGTGAATAAACCGTAGACCATTCTTCAGTTTCATTTCCAAAAGCACATGCCCCTTTATGTTTTCTATTTGCTAGTGTCATAAAAAACAGTGCTGTGATGGTCTTCAACCAATAACATTGTGTTATTAGGTGGGCATTATAAGAGATAACTTTTTAAAAATTGCTTGAGACAGAATCTCATTCTGTGACCTGGGATAGAGTACAATGGCCTTGGCTTAGCTCACAGCAACCTCAAACGCCTGGGCTCAAGTGATCCTCTTCAGCCTCCCAAGGAGCTGGGATAACCGGCAAGCCACGATCCCTGGCTAATTTTTCTATTTTTGGTAAGGATGGGGGTCTTGATCTTGCCTGAGCAGATCTTGAAAACCTGAACTTAAGTGATCCTCCTGCCTTGTCCTCCCAGAGTACCAATATTAACAGGCATAAACCACCATGCCCAGCCACTAAAGAATTTTTTACTTAATGTTTTTTAATAATTAGATTTACATTTTCTAGTACTACTTGCTGGACTTTCAGTGGATGGAATTTAATACTGATAATAATCATAGGACCCAAAAGTTGACCATTTCTCTTGGAAAATGAGCAAAATTATAGACCTTCACTAAGGATAATATTTATGAATAAATATTATAAATAATGTACATACATTCATATATAAATTTATTTGCACACAAGTATCTCTTTGTATTCTCTGATATTTTCTCATAGACATCTACACATATATGAAATACGTGTCTATATATAAGCTTATTTAATTGTAGAATAAGTAAACATGCAAAAATCTTACAGCATTACCTTTTAAATTACCAAGGCCAATTTTAAAATGGTTTATATTAAACTCATATTTATACAACACAACAGATAAAAGTAAAATTATACGTGAAATAAATCTTTCAAGAACTATTTCATGATTCTAGTCTTTCTTTTATAATGTTTTAAAAGAGGTATCATTCTAAGATAAATTGTGAAAAGTCATTGATGGGCCTCCGATAACACTACTCTGCTAACTACACTGAAAATCTTTCTTCTGGGTCTAAGGTTGCCAAATATTCTGCTAATATTAAATGAGAACTAGACTTGATACACATCAAAAATTTCACTAAATTTAGAGTCGGCTAGAGGCCTATAAAGTTATCACTTTGTGGCCTAGTAACATACTCAAAATTAAATGCTAACTAAGGAGAAAATTGCATAGTATAAATAAATAATAGACAGAATAAGAGGAGCATGCAGAAAATCACTTTAAAACAGTTTTATGATCTGTGTCTCCAGAGATACTTCACATTCTCAGTGGTACTGAAGGAGGGATTTTTTAACTCTTGCTTTAGTTCTCCCTCAGCTTGAAATGCAGAGTTGAATTATGATGGGCAGTGGCACTTACCTATAAATCTTTCAAATCAGAAAATAGAGAACAAAGAAAGATAAAATTGCTAATAACCTCATCTTTGGGAAGAAATAAAGAATTATTTGAATGCAGCTGGCAAGAAAAAAATTCAAGTCACCTTCTAGAAAAGAAAATTAACTGTTGTGAGTGTTTGATATGTGACTGAAACAGGAAAGGGAGTCAGAAGTAAAACTAGAGGGATTTTCTACTCAATGGAACATTTGCCACCATCTTTATAAATCAAGCACTTGAAGGCATGGAATATTTTAACAGCTATTCAAATGAATTAATACCAAATTTTTAAAAAGTGAGCAAGAGAGAGAAAACTCCTGGAGATTGATTGCTGACAATCTAAAGAGAAGAAAAAAAAAATGTTTGTTTAGATGTTAAGAAGGCAGTTTCATTATAGTCAAAAAGATGCTGAGCTTAAAACTGCAATCAATAACAATACAAAAATATTGTTGGACAATAGAAAAACAACACTACCTACAAGACATTACACATTATTGTCATATTTATGTAGCAATGGTAACTGCTTCAAAATACAGTATCTTAAATATAGTAAAATATAGTAACATCCATGTAATGTTTATAGTATTAATGATGCTGGTGTGATTTGATATCATACAGTGATTAAATTCTATGCTTTCTCTATAACAATGATGTAATACAATCCATACACACATATACTAAAATTTACTTTTAGAAATTGGGAGTAATTCAAAATGTATAAATAAATAAATAAATACAAATATTTAAATCATTTATTTATTCATTTATTTGGAGTCAAAGTCTCACCCTGTTGTCCAGGCTAGATTGTCATGACTAGGCATAGCTCACAGCAACTTCAGACTCCTGGGTTCAAGCAGTCTTCCCACCTCAGCCTCTCATGGCAGGAACTATAGGCAGCTGCCAATGCCTCGTTAATTTTTCTATTTTTAGTAAAGACAGGTCCTCATACTTGCTCAGGATGGTCTCAAACACTTGAATTCAAGTGATCCTCTTGCCTCAACCTTTTAGAGTGCTATGATTACAGGTGTGAGCCACTGTGCCTAGCCAATAATTAAAACATTTAATAATGTTCAAATATGAAATTTTCTTAATGTCATATATTAGTGTATAGTCACCTATTTTCATGTCAGTTTTTTAGAGGATAGTTATCTAGCTATGTTAAATCACAACATTTCATTAATACTAGCTACCTAATAGACATCATGCAGTTAGAATCACAAAAGAGTTTACCACACATTTTTAAAAAATCTTATCACTATTGTTATCACTATAAAATAGTTTAACTGATTACTTTAAATTTATATGCAAACATTTGATATTAGTCTTGTTTCTCTAATAATCATTATTTGATACTTAACACCTGTATCTTTGTGGTAGAAAGCAATATTTATGCCCCCTTTCTTCCGAAGCATACAGGTTAACCACATTTCTTTATCTCCTTTAAGTTAATTGTGGCTATGTAACTTACTTTGCCAATGAAAAATAATCCAGTGAAAAGTGAATCAATCCCCAGCAAAAATATCTACAAAGTCATAGGAGAGTCTTCACTTCTTTCTTTCCTTGTCATATTGACTATGAAAACTGAGAATTCTGTATAGCAGAGACTCCGACAACATGGATTGCTGAGATTTCACATGGAGGAGAATTGTCCTGAAAAGACACTCATATTCATAGCTGATGTGGTGAGTGAAAATTAAACATTAATTATTAAGTACAGAGTTGTAGATGGGAGGTGTTTGTAGACGTCTGTTAGCCCAGTGCTAACTAACTAGCTTATCCTGATTAATAGAACTTTCTTTTCCCTAATTACCACAACTGTATGATATGATTTCCCACCTATTTCATTGCCTAACCTAATGGGTTCAAAATTATTTCTATGGAAAAGAAGTACTAGAATATTTCAAAAATTTCCAGCTGCACTTATTGCTTTGGTGAATACCACTAAAGTAACAGATGTAATGCTAAATCATTTTTTGATGTGATGATAAGATCAGTCCTTTATCTAAAAGAACTTACGTTTGTCAGACAGGACCAACAAAAATAAAATGAATTGCTTCAATAAAATTTAATCATTGCTCTAATATAAACATGTACAAAAGAGTGAAAATAGAAAAAAATTGTGTCACTGAGGGAGTTAAGGAAACATTTTCAGAAGAAGAATATATTTAGTAGCTGAACACAATAAGCATATTCTAGGCAAAGTGGAAGGCATATGCAAGGGTGTGGTAATGTATGAGATCAGTTAAATATTGCTAAGTATAGCATAAAGAAAGCATTAGAGGGTGGACAAAACTAGGCAAGATGAGCTGGCCATGGGACAACAAGTCGTGGACTATGCAAAGGGGTTTAAGATGAAAACCTTTGGAAGAACTTGGAGCAAAATTCAAAATGATTAATTTGCATTTCAGGGGGGAAAAATCACTGAGAGGATGGCAAAACGGCTAACTAAAAGCAGCTAGTATACGTCTCTTCCTCAGAAAAGAACCAAAATGTCTATTGTCGATTCTTCGAATAGATTGTCTGGGAAAGGACCCTGAAATATAACAGAGGTCTGACAAGAAACACTGGGGGTGAAGAAAAGGCAAACTGGGCTGTCTGCTGGGGTTGCTGAAAGATTTGAGTGGCTTCTAGACCCTGATTCAGGGAATGAGAGACCTCTAGGGCTCCACATTCCTGTCATGGACCATTATGATCCTAGCCACAGAAGAGATCCTTGGCCCCTACACATTATCAGACTAGTGAAGAGAGATGTTTGGAGACCATGCAGAGACACTGCTCAAACTCATGTGGAGTTCCATAGGCTTGTGACCATCAGGCAGCCTCCACAGAGGAGCCATCTGGGAGTCTGAGCCCTGCCTAGAGGCTACCACTGCTTCTGCAGGCTGCCAGAAGGGAGATGGGAACCTGCTTTCATGTGACCAAAAACAAGTTTCACTGCCACTGCTGAAAGCTATTATGGGCACTTAGAACACACATCCCCTGTCAGGCAGACTTCCCCATAGCTGCCCACTTGGCTGCCTACCTTTCCAATTGTAAGGCCACAGCACAACCACCACTGATCCCTGTGATTGTTCAATTAGAAGTCTCAGACCAACTCACCTCTCTCCATCACAGCCAACAATTGTACTCACGGAGTCTAAGGACTCTTTCTTTTACCTAGTGTCACCACCTCACCGCCCCAGGACTCAACCATGTCATTTAGGGTCATGAGGATGAAATATGTGATCTAATTTTTAGTAGAGAAGGAGTCTTCATGGTCAGATCTGAGAGGAGAGTGAGTTATTGCTGCAGCAGGGGAGGTGAGCACACTTTCTAGAGCAACCTGTGCAGGACGTGGTCTGAGACCTACAGTTTCTGTCCTGAGCAGGGAAGCTCATGGCCTAGGGGTGGATTTTCAACCTGAACACAGACTGCTAGAGACTTCCCTGGCTCGTTTAGTCAGCTACCAGTGGCAAGATCCCAAAGTGAGATGTTCTAGATTGGGGGAGTGGAAGCTGAGCGAGTCCCACTACCACTTGGTGAGCTGTGGATTCTGGGCTAGCACTTTGCCCCATGCAGACTTTGCTCGCTGGCCTGAGAATGGATCCCTGACCCCTGGAGAGTTAGTGCCTATTGCTGGGAGGTTTGGATGTAGACTTGCCTGATTCAGCCCCTCCTGGCCTTACAACCTCCAATTGCCTTGGAATACAGGATAGGAATCTGTCTGAGTTCTAGGACTACTCATTACATGGATTGTCTGAGTACTTCTCTTGGTGAAATAAGGCCAACATAAATCCAACAAATACCAACACAACTGGCTCTCTCTAGCTTCAGTCAAGTGTCACCTACTCTCTAGGAGGTCAACTTGCATAGCCAAGTACAAAATTTGCTAACACATTTGTGGAGCCCTTGGTCACGTATTACCCACAAGTGCCACCTACTGTATTGGTCGGTGAACTGCACATGCTGGTATAATTTAATTTTATGTTGATGAAGCATACGGTGCTGGTGCTAGGAAGCAAAGTAAGCTTCCAGAGACCTCTACTTCCTATTCTTGGTAGGAGGCAGGAAACATGTTCACAAGTGTAGCACACTACAATTACAGCCTACAAATAACTAGAATTTGAGAAAACAGCCACATAAATGTTGTCTATAACCAAGCAATTCATACAGAACTTTGACCTCCAGAAAGCACGCATAAGCAATACGAAAGGTTCCTACCCAACATGTGCTAAAGTCACACCTTGATTAAGGAAAAAAAGAGTCCCATACAAACAAAATAAATTTAAAAAGCGAGAAGTGGCAGATTCTTCATCTGACAAGAAATTTTCATTGCAACTCTGGCAACATAAAAAAAAAAAAATGGAGTGTAACAACTCCCTGTCACCAAAATCACACTAGTTATCTAGCAATAAATTCTAACCCTAATGAAAATGATAAAATCAAATAAAAAGAATTCAAAATATGTATTGGAAGAATTTAATAAAATCCACAAGAAAGTTGAAAACCAACAAAACTAATCAGAAATACAATATGAAGTGTGAATGAAAAATTTACAAATGAAACTACAGAACTTTTGGGAATGAAAGACTCATTGAAAGAATTACAAAATGCAGTTGAAAGCTCAACCAATATAATAGACCAAAAAGACAAAAGAATTTAGGAGCTTAAAGTTAGGTCTTTTGAATCAACTTGGGCAAACAAATAAAAAATAAGAATTTAAAAAGAAATATTGTATTATGCAAAATATTTAAATGTGTGAGTTATAGGTATTCCTGAGGAAGAAAAAGAAAAAGTAAAAGTGAGGAAAATCTATTTGGGGAAATAATTAAAGGAAACTTCTCTAGTCTTATACGAGATCTAGACATTCATATAAAGAGGCTCAGCAAACACCATGGAGATACATTAAAAAAGGTCTTCACCGAGGCATACAACCAACTATCTAAAGTCAAAAAGAAGGAAAAAAAAATTGAAAGTAGAAAGACAAAAACATCTTATCACCTACAAAAGAAAGTCCAACAAATGAATGGCAGACTTCTCAGCAGAAATTTACAAGCCAAGAGAGATTTGGGGTCATCATTTCCATATTATCAAAGAAAAGTATAGTAAACTAAAACTGTTGTATTTTGCTAAGCTAAACGTTTTAAGAGGGGAGAAATAAACTATTTGTCAGACGGAAAAATTCTAGTGGAATTAATTACTAGTAGATCAGCCCTTTAAGAAATATCCAAGGAAGTACTAAATATGGAAATAAATGGTTGATACTTGCCATCATAAAAACACTTGAAACAATACAACCTATAGGTCTTATTAAAAAGTGACATGAATACAAAGCAATTAGATAATAATTAACATTATGACAGAACAGAACCTCACACATTAATAGTAACTCTGTATGTAAATGAAATAAATGCTCTACTTAAAAGGCCTTAGATTATGGAAGGGATAAAAAAGAAACTTAACACAAATATATACTGTCTACCAGATGCCCATCTAACTGATAGAGACTCTTATGACTCCAGGTAAAGGTATAGAAAAGATATTTCACCCAAATAAAAACCAAAGGTGAGCAAGAGCAGCTATTCTTATATCAGATAAAACAAACTAGAAATGAATATTAGTTAAAAACAGATGAATTCATTATGTAATGATAAAGAGATCCATTAAAAAGAAGATGTAACAATCCTCAATATATATGAACCCAATACTGGAGCATCCCTACTTATAGAAAAAAATGCTATCAGCTATAAGAAACAAAATACATAATAATACAATAATAATGGGGGAGTACAATACCCCACAGATGACACTACGCCAATTTTTAAGGCAGAAAAAAAATTAAAGAAACACTGAACTTCAATGCACTCTATAACCTTTGGATGTAACAGACATTTACAAAAAAATCCTATCCAACAAGTGCAGAATATACATTCTTTTCATCAGCTTATGTAACATTTTTCCAAGATAGGCAGTATTAGCCACAAAACAATTTAAATAAATTTTGAAAAATCAAAATTATATCAGTTATATTCTCATACCACAGTGAAGGAGAACTGAAAATCAATTAAAAAGGATCTCTCAAAACTATACAAATACATGAAAATTAAACTAGACCAGCTTCTAATTGATTTTGGAGTCATTGACAAAATAAAGATGGAAATTTATGAAACAAAGTAATGATAGCTCATATTGAAAACTCTGGGGAAAAGCAAAAATAGTGCTATGAAGGCAGTTCATAGTGTTAAAATTAGCAACCTAACATCTCATTTCAAAAAACTGAAAAAATAAGAACAAATCAAACCCCAAACTAGCAGAAGGAATAAAATAACAAAGAATAGAACAGAACTAAAAGAAATTAAGACAAAACATTACAAAGAATTG